>CAUYLG010037162.1:0-67607 GCA_963573385.1 Cacajao melanocephalus | reverse complement strand
AATGTGGTTTGCTGCCTCCATCCCCATAACCTATATCTGGCACCTCTTTCCATGTAATTCCAGCCTATTTCCACCACACATTGCCAAACGGGTGCCCTAATTTCAATCTGTCACACGCTTACTCATCTCTAAAATGGGAGGCAATAAGACAGAGACTCAATGCTGAGGAAAAGTCTTAACGTGTGTGATGGATTATACTGTTTACTGAGAATGAAAGCAAGGAAAACCGAGCCGGTCCCAAGCGGAAAACTGCTCAGGGCGTTCTAAAATAGTAAACAATACACTAGTTAAAACAGTTATTTAAACAAAGGATACATGACCCTGCCTCCATTGCTCTCTCATAAAGAATGTTTTTTAATCAGTAGTGAACAGGCACCAGCTGCCTGCCTAGTTATCTTTATTCTATGAAAAAACACAGAACATTTGCTTGTTACAAATAATCACCTGTTCACAGAGAACAAATATGTGGGTCAGAGTCTGCTCAAGGCTCTCAGCTCTGAAGGCCGTTAGCCACTAATCCCACTCTGCCCTCCATCTTTGTGTTTGCTTCTTCTTTCCTTCAGTGCTGCCGGGTTGGGGTCTCCATGACCTAGCTGGTCTCAGCAACTCAAGGCATGCCATGCGATGGGGAGTCACTGACATGGATTCCCTCCAAGCTTTCTCACTCGTAAGCTGGGTAACCTTGGACATGTTACTTTGCGTCACCTGAGAAGGGAAGAACGGAATCACTATGTCACAGGGTTGTTGCAGGATTAAATGAGAGAGTGTGTGCATTGCAGACCCTCTTAATTATAGCTGCCTCTGTGGCATCCTTCCCAAGTGCAGCTACTATAGAGTTTGGGTGGGATTGACGAGGTCAGGGCTTGATTGACTTAATCCCAACCATGTGACCTAGGGCATGTGACCTAGGTTGGTCTAGTCAGAGTAAAGCTCAGTTCTTATTCAGATGGTTTGGGGAAGAGAAATTCCTTTTTGCCCTGATGGTATTTTACAGCCATCCCTTGGTATCTGCTGAGGGTTGGTTCCAGGACCCCTGAAGATACCAAAATTAAAGATGCTCAAGTTCCTGATATAAAATGAGGTAATATTTGCAGATGACCTGCAACAATCCTCCTGCATTTTTAAAATCATCTCTCGATGACTTGTAATATAATACCTAATACAGTGTAAATGACATGTAAGTAGTTGCTATACTATATTGGGTTTTCATTTTTATTGTTTTTCATTGTTAGATTGTTATTTTTTATTGTTGATTTTTTTTCCTGATCCTTGATTGGTTGAATTCAAGGATGCAGAAGCTGTGGATACAGAGGACTGACTGTATCTATGAAGGCTGTAACCCCAGGAGCTCTTGGCTACCAAGAAGCCACCCCAGAAAAGAGGCTGACCTTGGAGGAGGATCAGGGGCACAGAGGAGGAAAACTAAGCCAGGGCCCCTGTCAAACCACATCTGATCCCTACGGTGACTCAGGTATGTGAGCCATAAACATTACTTTATGTAACCACATTTCAAGTGTCTTTTCTACCATTTGCAGCCAAAAACATTTTAAAGGATCCAATACGAAAAGTATTTAGCAAGAACTTAATAGACAGTAGTTATGCTATCAACTCAAGTGTTTAAAATTTCTAATGGAAATGAGGGAAATGAGTGACATATCTGCCATTCCGAGTGAACCTGCTCTGTAGCAGCAGGTAAACTCTGTGCCCTGTTCTGGAATTTTGCCAGTAAATGATCACCCCAGAACTCATAGTCTCCACTCCACCAACCAGAACACATCCCACTTCCACATTCAAGTAAGTAACTCAGGGCAAACCCTTTTAGTGATAGAAAGATTGGCTCCGAACCCCATCTCACCACACTCCCCTATTAATTAAGTGGAAGGAATAGGAAACCTGCTGCTCCTCCACATTGCCCGATGGCACCAGGGAGCCTCACAGAAGCTGCGCCTGCCCCACACGCCCTTGCTGTGTGTGCAGAAGCCTGGGCCTGTTGCTCCCGAGTGTTACCAAACTCAGCTGGGATCCATGCACCTGCCACAGTAGAACCAGATAGCCACACTGAGCTTTTACAGTGGTAGAAAGGAAGGCATTTATTTGCAGGGCACCATGCAAGGAGGGCCAGCAGCCTTTGCTCACTCCTGACCTCCCTGATGGCTTGCGGGGAAGGGCTGTCCCAGGTAGGGGTGCGTCGCAGGAAAGCGGATGCTGCGGGCATAGTCGTGAATCAACAAGTGGAGGGTGCACACTGGTCTTAGCTATTGGTTCAGGGGGTGAAGTTTGTCTTAAATTTTAGGGTCAGCAGAAAAAATGTTTACTGGCTGAGGAGGGAGGCAGCGACTCCTTCCTGGCCCCCCAGGAAGAAACGTAGAAGAAAGAATGGCTGTCAGAGTTCAGTCCTCAGCTCCCTGTCATCTGAGGTCTGCCTCCAGTGGATCCATCTGGTGAGGGTCCTCGGCAGCAGGGGTGGGGGTCCACGTTTCTGGACTTGAACTTCCTTGGCTGTTGTTCTAGGCTACTATGATCTTCTTGGTTTCAAGCTGCTCGTTTCCTTCTCAGGGCTAGCTAGGCGCCTGGAATTTCTCTTGAAGGAACTTTGGACATCCTTTTATTTCCATGCTTGATCAGGGGGCCACAAGGCCCTAAAACAGGATCCCTATTCTGGCTCAAGAGCAGGAAGGTGTGGAGCCAAGTCAATCCTCCCAGGGAAGTGCAGTCTCCAGGAAGCAGAGGCTCAGGACGTACCTTCTGAGCCTTCCTTGTCTGGCCTTGGCTCTGCTCATGGAAGGAAGGCAAGAGCAGCCTCAAGCTTCCTTCTTGGCCCTCCACGGGCGGCCAAGTGCCTCCTGCAAAGAGGTTGAGGCACACTCTAGACCACAGAGCTCCTGTGCCTCCACCAGGTCACCAGGTGCGTGACTGTCCCTTTGGAGCACAAGGTGACATTCCTGCAGCTTTTGCAGTGGTAGAAAGGGCTCTTCCTGCCCCAGCCCTGCCACCTTGGAGGTGATAGAAGGTGGCCCCCAGCTCCATCGTGAGCTTGCCTGCTGTGATAGACATCACAGCAGCATGCTCCGTGTGCACCCAGTTGTCACAACATAGGTGCTGTGACTTGAAATCCAATTCCTCAGAGTAGGGGGAGCAAGCTGGGGTTGGGGGACTCTGAGTAGGGAAGGCGCTTCAGCTGGCAGAGCCGAGCTGAGCCAAGCTGACTGTGAAGGACGGGTTGCCAGTATAAATTCTTCCATCAACAAGCAGCTAACGTGCTCATGACTTTATCATTGTACCCAGGGCTCTGCTACAATTCATATCTTCCTCATGGTTAATGGTGTTTTAGCCCACTGATGCCACATAATACATTCTATCAATTCTGGGGGGAGGCTCCTGCTCAGAACATCAAAGCCAATTTGTAAATATAGAGTGATGGATTGTCAGTAAATTCATATCAGAACGAGGCAATAACGCTCCCACACAAATTAATGTATCTTAGCAGATGTTTAACTTTGAATATCCTGTTTTGAATATATATTACCTGATAATGTATATACACAAAGCATTTTTTATTTCCACTCATTAAATCTCAATCAAACAAGTAATCGTCCTAAACTGCAGAGGCACAGAAATCCCTTTTCCCTGCCCATCAAATAGAAGCAATTTATTGTGGTGTAAAATAAATGAACTGCTAATACAATTTTTAAAAAACAGCGAAAACAAAGCTAAAGGGCCATGCCCCTGAGGAAGGATTGCCGCGGTAGGCAGGGGCGCAGAACCAGTGACCAGCTTTGAATTCTAGCTCTGCCGCTGACTGAGCGACCTCAGCCAGGTACTTCCCTCTCTGGGCCTCTGTTTCCCCTCTGGTGATGGGGATGAGCGTCGTCTACTTCATAGGGTTGTGGAGGAACTGAAATGGCTTCATTTGTGTGAATCGTATAGAACCCTGCGGGGCATGATATACCTGCTCATATTATTATAACCTAAATGACACAAGAGAAAGGCGGAAGCAGGAATACGCTTCTTCTTCAGGGAGGCCCTGGGAGTCCGGAGCAATGCCAACCCCTGCATCCAGCCGGGTCCTCCCCAGTGTGACTCCTGGGAAAAGGGAGACTCGGCTTCTCCAGGTGCAGGTGCGGGTAAGCATCCTCATCTCCTCCTGGTGCAGCCAATCCCAGACCCACCTTACAGGTTCTCTCTGAAGTGCCAATTTCTGGCTCACCTGTCCCCTGCCTAGGGAAGTCACCAGGGCAAGGGAATTGATGCAAGCTCCCAGTGATATGGGAAGGGGGCAGGGAAGTGCTGGGTAGAGAAAGAGAAAGGCAGGCTCCCTGATGAGGGCTCCACCCTCCTGCCTGTGCCCACGGACCTAGGTGTGGACGGGCACTCCTGTTTTCATGCCCAAATGTTGCATTTTCCAAGACCACCCTGGCCCACCACACCCCCCATCCTGTGCCTATAAAACCCCCGAGACCCTAATGGGCACACACATGGACAGCTGGAAGTTGAGAAGAACACACGGACAGAAGAACACACTGGGAGACCCTGGCATGCCATTGACAGCAGAACCATGTGCACGGCATGGAATTCAGCCGGGGAATGTCTGAGCAGAGTCCGGCTGCTGAATAGCTCAACTCCAGGGGAAAATCACCTTCCCACTCCATCCCCCTTCTGGCTTCCCGTCCATCTGCTGGAGCTACTTCTACCACTCGGTAAAACCTTGCACTCATTCTCCGAGCCCACGTGTGATCCGATTTTTCTGGTACACTAGGGCAAGAACCCCGGGATACAGAAAGCCCTCTGTCCTTTCAATAAGGCAGAGGGTCTAATTGAGCCGATTAACACAAGCCTGAGGACGGCTAAGCTGAAAGAGCGCCCTGTAATACATGCCCACTGGGGCTTTGGGAGCTGTGAACACTCACCCTTAGATGCTGCCATGGTTCAGAGCCCATGCTCCCCACGCTCCCCACAACCTGTTCATCTGCATGCTCCCTCTAGGGATTTAAGCTGAGCCACACCCTGATTGCAAGCCCTGCCAGGGGGATATGGGAACTCCTCCTATTTCACCAGGCAGAACAGAAAATGCAAACCCAGTGTGCAGCCTTCAGTCAGCAGGCTGCAAGCGGCTTGCCTCTCCTCTCTCTTCTCGGCCCCTTGCTGGCAGCTATCTGGGTTTCCCATCTCTTTATTTTTCCTCCCCTCATCTCGTGTCTTCTCATATTCCATCCACTCATCTGACACATTGTAGATGCTTTCCCTCCTTGTTGCCGTTTCTGACATAGATTTCTGTTCTTTGCTTACTTTTGTCTCACCATATTTGTCTTTTTGACTTCTGATGATCTTCCCTGGGAAGCTCACTTCAAGAGCCTGGTCTCCCCCTCTGACCCCCCATGGAGGGAGACCATCTTAGACAACAGGAGTGGGTGAGAGGCCCTTCCAGGCTCACCTTTGCCTGCCTGCCACGTGCCAGGCACTGTGTCGAGTGCTTGCCTGCAGAGAGCCTGGAATCCAGCACACCACCCAACGTAACAATGACAGTCACTGATGCCTTTTGAGTGCACGCTTGCTGTTTGCTACATGTCTGGTTCTTACTTACTCTATTGAGTCCTCAGAAACCATATACGTAGATACTATTGTTCTTCAATCATTATAGATGAGGAAACTGAGACACACAAAGGCTAGGTAGCATGCCAGCGTGTCATCCACAGCAGGTGACAGCAGAATTCAGACTCAGGCAGTGCACTCTCAGCTCCTGCACTAAATGGTAAGATTATTCCTCTTGATTTTTCCTTGATTAGGAACTGGAGTTCAGAGGGAATGAGTAACTTACCTGAGGACGCAGAGCTTAATTTACCCAAGGCCTCAGAGCTAAGTAGAACATCTTCAAGTTCACCTAATGTTCTCCTTACATGGAACCTGTGTCCAAATTTCTCCTTTTATATGAACACTAGTCATACTGGATTAGGGCCCACCCCAGTGGCTTCATTTTAGCTTAGTAGAGACACTATCTTCAAATAAAGTGACATTTTTTGGGGAGGACACAATTCAACCCTTACCACGGGGTAGTGCCTGGATGCTGCAGCCTCAGGAGCGATGATGCACCAACCTCCCATTAACCATCCCGGGTCTACATTGTTTCAGTGCAAACAGGTTCCCAAGATCACCATGTGGTGAGTGATGACAGCGTTTGTCTCATGGAGATGTGCCATTAATGACATGCATGATGATAAAGAACATGGAGACATGGTGCCTGGACACCTTGGAGAACTTTCTTGTGCGCTGATGACAATAAATACATAGGTAAGTAGGCCTTCTCCCCTGATCATCCCAGATCTTCATTAGCCAATCATTAGACCTTACATGGACCCATGAATTTCTAAATACATTTTAATCATACTATTCATACAGACAGCGACTCCCAGCAAAATATTTTCTCAGGGCTCCTCCCACCCAAAAGGTGACCCAGGGACCCACTCTGTGCCTGGGAAGCACTGCTGCTGGCCCGAGCCCCCTCTTCATTCTGGCTGCCACCTCTCTGTGTCTTCTCTCTTGATGAGGGTGTGGCTGTCATTCATCATCAATGAGATAGCGACAGGGGGTTACTGTCCACCTTAGCAGGGTGTCCTGACCTCCCACTTTCTATTCCTCCTTCCAGCATTCCTGTCCCAACAGGGAATCCTAGCCTCTGAGGAATTTTCTGTTGCCCTCAACTTGGGGTGCTCAGACCCCCAAATCCACCCACCCTTGCCCTCTGCTAATTCCAGGACCCTTTGACATATTAGCCAGTTGCTGGCTGTGCATCTTGCTTCCTGCAGCCCTGCCTACATTGCACATAGAAACACTGCAGCTCCCGAACCAGCTTCTCCAAGAGCTTTCCCTTCCGCAACAGATGGGGACAGGCTAGCGGTGCTGGAGGGCCCACTGAGGAACAGAGCCTTTGCACGTGCTTCCTCATGGAATCCTCAAAATGGCCTGTGTTTGGCAGATGAGAAAAGTAAGGCTCAGAGCAGGGAGTGAGCTGCTCAAGGTGGTGCAGCTATTCACGCAGGAGCTAGCACCCTGAGCCTGGTGCAGTGTCTGAACAAGGGTGCTTAATAAAGCTTTGGAGAGGGCATGAGTGAAGCCAGGTTTTGTGGGACCTGAAGCTTGCACAATGTGGAGGATCCGCCTGAACTTACGGAGACATAAAAGTCAGGGCTTTGCAAGGGGCATGTGCAAGTGGGGGACCCTGAGGCTTCAACTTCGTTAGCTTCACAGTAAATCTGCCTCTGAGTCGATAAATAAATGAGTAGATGAATAAATAGTCAAAGTACAAAGGGGTATCATTTTAGAGCTTATAGGACCTAAAAAAATGATCAAGTCCTATGTTCTTTTTTATAGTTGTAGAAACCAGGACTGGAGAGAGTAGCTTTTCTGTGAATACACAGCTAAAAGTCTTACCAAGATTGAGTGGCTGTCCTAGGATGTCATGACTGCAGCCTCGTGGTGCTGAACCCGTGGCCATGTCTTTACTCTGTCACTAACTCCATCTCTACCTTAGGAACAGTTGGTGCTCATCTGCCATATGTAACTTACCTCTCCACGTCAGGGCTGCCAACAACTGTACAACGTCAAGGGCCAGGCACAATGAGGTCTTTGTCAAAGGACTCCCCAGAATTATGGGGCACTTAACACTGGGTAGCCATACACAGCAGCCGTGATCCTGTTAATGATCTTGACCTCCTCTTTTGGTGCTGGTTTATGGAGGGAAGAGAAAGGAAAAGTGCTTCTTCCTTTCCCAGAACCTCGTATTTCTTTCTTTCTTCTTTTTTTTTTAAGTTTATCATGATTTTTAAAAATTAATTTCTGTTTCAATAGCTTTTGGAGTACAAGTGGATTTTGTTACATGGATGAGTTAGATAGTGGTGAATTCTGAGATTGCAGTGCATCTGTCACCTGAGTAGTGTATGTTGTGCCTAATGTATAGTTTTTTTTACCCCAGCCCCCTCTCAACCTCCCCCTTCCAAGTCTCTGAAGTCCATTATATCACTCTGTATGCCTTTGCGTATTCATAGCTTAGCTTGCACTTGCAAGTAAGAACCTATGGTTTTTGGTTTTTCTTTCTTGTGTTACTTCACTACTGAGTGGAGAATAATGGCCTCCAGCTCTATCCAAGTTGTTGCAAAAGACATTATTTCAGAACCTCAAATTTCTTGACTCAGGGGAATTCAATTCACTCAGTTATGCCAGTTGCCAATTTATTGCCTCTCAGTTCCAAACTGAAATGTCATTGCCTGCTCTACAAAATGGAGTGGGGCCCTGTAAATATGTCCGTTGCAGCTGGCAGTGTTACTCCTTCTCAGTAGAGGGCGCTGGAGGGGTGCTGAATAAGAAAGGCTTTTCTCTTTCTGGTCTGGTGTGCATCTCACCAGGCCCCCACAGCAGGGAGCTTCTCCAGCACTGGTGTCTGCCATGTCCAGGGGCCAGTAGGAGCAGCTGCTCTCCCCAGTATGCCTAAGGGCAGCTTTGCAGCAAAAAATGCAGCTCCACCCTATGGACAGCTTCCCCCATTTCTCAGAGGGCAGATTTCCATCAGATTCTAGGGCAGCAGTACCACAGTCACTTCTTTGCCCAGCAGTGAGTCACTATCATGCCCTCTCAGCAGGTCTGGACCTCAGCCCTGAGGCGTAGAGAGCCTCTTACATAGATGTTTTATCTCAGCTCCCAGAGTAATAGCTACTTCTTATGCGATTCCTGCATTCTTTAGCGTTCTCTAAACTCTACTAGGCAATCTCGCATTATGCAATCATCTGAGGTAGTTAATACCTTTTATATTAAACTTTCAAATTACTGTATGGTTTCTGTCTCCTAGTTGGACCCTAACTGATACCCAGTCACTTCTGAAGTCATGGGCCCTTTGTGCCTGACCTTCCCAACTTAGTTTTTCAGCTCCGGAGATCTCCAGACCCAAATGAATTGCTCTGAAGAAACCCTACTGTGCAGTTCTTCCCCAGAATGGTGTGGCAGTGACTCTTTGGGAATAATCAGGGATGAAAGCCTGCATACCAGCCATCCAACAAGCATCACATATATGATGTGTGTTTATATGATCCAATTAGAAAAATGGATACATTGAAAACACATTTACAAATGGGCTCTATACAGCTAGAATCAAGGATTAAATTCAGCATTAAATCTGTCAAGAGTGCTTGTTCTTTCTGAAACATATTTTTGACACCAACAGTCGGCCATTCATAGCCAGAAAGAATGAGTCATAAATCTGAAAGCTGGAAGAGACCTCAGAGATCCAGAGATCAATCCACAATCAGTTCCACCAAGTTTGTGGTCAGGATTCTGCCCCAGGCCACAAAGATATTTACCTATTTGCTCACAAAGAAGGAACAAAGAAAGATCTTATAAATGGATGAGATGGCAAAGAGTGGAGGATGGAGCTGTAATACAGGACCTACCCTCTGGTCACACCAGAAACAGACCTGGTGACCGATGAGGATGTAGAGGGTGACATTTTGGCCAAAAACAGAAACCACAGAGGTTAAATATCAAAAAAAAATCTTAAATTTTTTATTTTACCGCCTCCCCATTTTACAGATGTATTAGTCCGTTTTCACGCTGCGGATAAAGATATACCCGAGACTGGGCTAATTTACAAAAGGAAGAGGTTTAAAGGGGCTCACAGTTCCGTGTGGCTGGGAGGCCTCACAATCATGGCAGAAGGTGAGAGGCGTGTCTCATATGGCAGCAGACAAGAGAACTTGTGCAGGGAAACTCCTGTTTATAAAACCTTCAGCTCTCATGAGAGTTATTCGCTATCAGAAGAATAGCATGGGGAAGGCCCACCCCCATGACCAGGACCCTCCCACAACACATGGGAATTATGGGAGCTACAATTCAAGGTGAGATTTGGGTGGGGACACAGCCAAACCATAGCAACAGATGAGGAAACTGAGGCCTAGGACTCTAAAGTCACTTCAGTGAACTCCACCCTGGTCTTGCAGCGCTCACACAAAGTGGGAGCCAAGGCATTGCTCAGACCAGCTGACGAGACCTTATGCAACATCCTTGACACTTGTTGACCTATGACCTTTGGCAGTCATAAAACATGCACACTACTCCCCCATATCTTTGATGATATATTCCCTTTGATCCAAATTTAAAATAAATAAAAATCAATATAATTTTTTTTTTAAATTAACAATCACACTTCAGCAGCCACCTCAACAGACACAGAGCCCCAGATACAGGGAGGCCTTGGTGGCTCCATTTCTCTGAGCCTCCCCAGGCCCTCTCCCTGAACGTTTTCCATCAAGGCCCTGCACCCAGGGACACTCCGGAATTTTCCTGACTCACTAGTGGAGTGTTACTGCAATTATTGACATGGGAAGAAGGGCTGATGAGGTGAATTCAGAGTGATTTTGCAGACTGAAGAGTTGCAGGTTGGGGATCTCACACCAGGCTGGAAGTTCCTGTGTCACTGTGGTGACTATTTGAGGAGTGCCTACACTGAGGCAGCGCTGTTCTAACCACTCTGTAGAGAGGAGCAGAGAACACCAGGGTTGCTTACTGAATCTTCCCACCCCTAGCTCACGCTCTCCCAATTACCTGGCATAGGCATTTTTTTCCTATTGCTGCTATAATAAATTATCACATACTTAATAGCTTAGATCAACACCCATTTTTAATTCACAGTTCTTATGTGGTATGCTTTAGATGTTTGTCTCCCTTCAAATTTCACATTGAAATGTAACCCTCAGTGTTGGAGGCTGGCCCTGATGGGAGATGCTTTGATCATGGAAGCTGTTGGTTGAATGAAGTGCATCTCGTAGTTGATTCCTCAAGAGAGGCTCACAGAAAATTCTCTACACTTTTGTTTGTTTAAAACTCTTTTTCTATAACCTTCATACTTTAAGCATAGCTTGGCTTGATATAAAATCTTTTGTTCGTATTTTCCATGACTCTGTTCGAAAATACTGCTCAGTTGTTGGCATATGTGCATGCCGTTTTTGGGAACTCTGATGACAGTCTTATTCTCTTATCCTTGAAAATGATTTAATTCCTTTTGATTGAATTAATACTTTTTTTCTTTTCTGTTCTTTTTTGGATGGAGTTTCGCTCTTGTTACCCAGTCTGGAGTGCAGTGGCGTGATCTCAGCTCACTGCAAGCTCCGCCTCCCAGGTTCAAGCTATTTTCCTGCCTCAGCCTCCTGAGTAGCTGGAATTATAGCACCGGCCACCACGCCCAGCTTATTTTTTGAATTTTTAGTAGAGACAGGGTTTCATCATGTTGGCCAGGCTGGTCTCGAACTCCTTACCTCAGGTGATCCACCTGCCTCAGCCTCCCAAAGTGCTGGAATTACATAAGTGAGCCACCGAGCCCGCCCAGGACTTTTTCTATCTTTAAATTCTAATAGTTTCACTGGGATATTTCTCAGAGTTGATGGTTTTTGTTTTTCCCAGGTACTCAGTGGCCCTCTGAGAAGATTTCAGTTTTCTCGTATTTCCAGATGGTTTTCTTGCAATATAGTAGTTCATGTATTAGCTTTGTTTCAGAGTTTTGTTTTTCTTCTGCATGGTCCTCAATTATATACGTTGTCTGCTTCTTCCATTTCAATTGCTTTCTCTCTGATCTTTTTTCTTCTTTCTTTAGCTTATTTTTATTTTTTAGCTACTTTCCTATCTTTCTTCGATGCTTCTTCTTAAATTTTCATTGTGTCTATTATTCTTTGCGCACCTGGGAATGTATTTTTTATTCCTGAGATCATTTTGCCTTTTTCATTTTCTTTCCTGAGATCAATCAACTCTCTTTTCATTTCTTTCTATTTTTGTCTTTCTGGTTTAAGCTCTTTAATTTCTGATTGAAGATGACATTTTCTATCCTGAAGTGTTTGTTTGATGAGATCTCACTGAATTTCGAGTGTAATACGGCAGTTGTCTTCTGCTTTGTGATCATTTGGGGGAGGAAGCGTTTGACGCACTGAGGGGTTCTCATTGTTAAATTAGGTTTATATATTTTTAATTTGCTCTGCCTATTCATTTTATCGGCCGGCTTACAAGACACCTCTCTGTCAGCATAGGAAAGTGTGGTTTCTTTAATGGGTGACTTGTTTTGGAGGGCATGGGCAAGGGGTTATGCGAACCTTTTTTGCTTCTCTCTTGCCCTTCAGATCCCTAAAACTTTCCACTTATGACCTATCCTCCAAAGAATCTTCCTTCCTTTTGGCTTCTCCACTAGAAGTGATGCCATTTGGAGACTGCTCACTTACTCCGTATTTTTGCAGTAGGAGCCCATCTTGGGTCAATCTCAGACCCATGGTCAGGCGGCCTCTCCTCTCCTCCATTCCCTTTTTCCCATACCGCCTTTGCTTTCCACTGTCTGGAGACCAGGACATGGGAAATGGCTTGCTGAGATGTGGTGTTCATTGCTCCACTCACCAGCAGCTGAAAGTTTGTGAATTCTCCATCTCCCACTTGTGCTGAGAGCTGGGCTTCACATCACCTCATCTGCCCTTCCTGTTCTTGTCTATTGATTTTTGGAGAATATGTTGGGAGATTCAGATTATGCAGATGCTGTGACTTCAACTCCCTAGAATTCTTTGTATGATTTTTATTAACATAAAAAGAAAAAATTTACTTGGCGTTTTAAAATTCAGAAACCTACCAGCAAAATTAAATGCATTATAGTTAATTTCCACTTTTTGGAGGTCCTGGAAGGTGACTTTAGTTCTAATGTGCAATTGGATAAACCAAATCTTTCAAAATGTGATGTCCTCGGAGGGAAAAACATTAAAATGTGTCCCTGATGGTGTTAATATCAGGACCTTCTAGACTGAACTTTTCTGATTCTGAAATCTCATCACCGTGGTGACAGCCACAGTGACACTAACGGGGGACACCCTAGGCCCTCAGCCGGGAGGAGTAAACATGGCCCCTTCAGAAGCTCTCCCTCTCCAGCAAGCAGCCCCCCACTCATGGCTCATTATAGCCCTCCTTGGGTGTTGGCTGAGGGATGGTCCCCCCATATAGGCACGAAATTTACCCACATCCTGGCATTTGTCTCAATCAAAGAAAAGAAAAAGACTGAGTCTGTGGTCAAGTGCAGGAAAACACTACATGACTTCTTTGAGTCTTTTCTGCCTTGCCCTCAATAACTATCCTCAACAACCTCTAAATCAGACCAATGAACCCAAGTACATACACAGAGACACACTCACACACACACGCACACAGAGCTGGAGCCATGCCCACAGCCTAGCGAGGCCTCCCTTTCCTTCCCTCCAAGCATACAGGCCTTCAGGGGGATCTGAGAGGCCTTGATAAAAAAAAAAGTGACAAGAACAGATGGTCTCACACCCACCCCGCATGCTGTCCTCCCAGCTGGGGGCTCCTGCCCAGGAGTCAGGGCCACAGAAGACCTGCCCCATGTGCAGTCAGCACTACTCAGGGTTCTCAGAATCAGCTTACCCTCAAGGGGCCTGCATCGTTCTTTAGGAGCCATCCCTAATGTTCGTGCTCATAGAGTCCCCATGAGCTGATGGATGAACTATCACATGGAATATTATGCTCAGTAAATGTTTGGTTTTGGGAGCAACAGTGGTGATTGTGAGGCACAGAGGTTGGCTGTGGGTCACCATGAGGCCAGCCTGTCTTCCTTTGTCCCCTGCCTACAGAGCTGGACTTATCCTGCATCCTTCCCTACTTCCTTCAAGCAGCCGAAGCAGGGGAAAAAGAAAACTGCAATATGAAGATTTTCCCTCTCACCTCTGCAGTTTTTCCTGTGGCTCCAAGGATTTCTTTTGTGCAAAAACAAAAAGAAAAAAAAAGTCTTTCATCTGCCAAGATTTTCACTTACCACATATGAAAGGGTAGCATCTTCTACGGATTTTAAAATGCCTTAAAAATGAGTATCAAAGAGTCCAGCCCGTTAATCTAAATTGCTTTAACACTTAGAGAAGAATAAAAGGCACTTTCTAAAATCTGCAAATGAGACTAACCTACAAAATTACAGATTAAATGCTGGGGGAAGAAACTTCAGGCTTTCACTTGAAACAAGCATCTTTAAAGGGAAAGAAATATTTCTCCAATATTTAAAAGTCATATTTTGAAATAGGTAAGAAAAAGACAGATATGTACTTAGACTTGATGGAAAGAGACAGGAAAAAAAAAATTGAGTTCAGCTAAGACTAGCCACCATCAAATTTCCAAAACAGGCTATTTTTACCACTTTTGCAGAAACCCTTCTACATGAATCTCAATTTCTAAGTCATTTTTCTCCCTTGGAAAAAAGATACACAGTTCTCAAACTTTAGAGCTGAATTCTCAACTGTTACAATTGGTAGGAAAGAGGTCATCTTACTTTTCAGTCTCTCCTATTTGAATTTATTATCCGGTACTTCGATAGTAAAAATAGAACGTAAGGCCTATAATATTTAATAGTCTTGATTTTGCAGCCCCAGCTAGGATGGGAAAGCCATAATAATGTAATAACACCTTAAATTTACATCCTGAATATCTCTAAGGAGCTAATAGAGTTTTACCAGGCGATTTTAAAATCTGATTAATCCCGTCATCATCCCTGACAGGTCGGTACCTAGATGTTGTCTTTGCATGGGCCTTCTCTGCTCAGCAGTGTGAGGCTGAGTTCTAGAGACCACATCTCCAGGGCTCACAGCTTCCCCTCAGTTTCCTTCCCCGCCCCTACTGAGCTGCTTGGACGCTACTGGAGGAACAAGCTCTCTTCTAGAGGTCTAGAGGTCAAGTTTGGCTTTTTTCTAAGTTTCCCATAGTATAGAAGTAATACAAGCTAATGCAGAAAAACAAGAATATTTGGGCAAACAAGCTATTGGGGGAAATGACTCAATACACCACAACCAAGATAGCACTATTATCATTTTGGCACACATCCATCCAACCAAGCTGCTTCCCTGCACTCAGACATAAACATAGGATCCTACTATATTTGTTGATATAAAACATAAATATAAAATATATGCATATACATACATATCACACACACACACACACACCTTTAACAACATATATACGTTAACATTTGTTAATGGCTTCAGAGATTTTCATTTTTTGCAAATACCAAACTTCTTTAGCCAAACAATTATTTCCAACTTTTTATCATTATCAACAGTGTTACCAATGAAATACATATATAATTTATGATCCTTTATTTTCTTTTAAAATTTTTAATTTTAATTAGCTTGAACATTTTCTCTAAATTTGTATAAATTAAAAAGAACTTTCTTTAAAATTTTTTTAAATTAAAAAGAATTTTCTTTCAAAATTTTTTAAATTAAAAAAATTTTTCTTTAACATTTTTTTCTTTTTCTGGTTTATCTTCTCCCTCCACCTTTGATCTCCCCCTATGCTTCCAATACAACCAAAGTTATTGGTTTGATTTCTATCTTTCTACCTACTTCTCTATGTGTAGAGAAACACATATACATGTATGAAGTGACGTCCGCATCTCAAGGGAGTTAGTAATAGAATTAGACAGGTGTGTTGAGCCAAAAACAAAAGAAGGCCTGATGAACTGCTGGCTAAAAAGGAATTTATTTTAATCTTTAACAAGAAGATTGGAAACAGGAAGCTTGGGTGTGGGTTCAACTGCTCAGTGGTCTCACCGAGGCCTTTGACTGGCTCCATCTCTGGGCTCTGCTAGCCTTGGGTTCCTTTCATTTTCATGTTTGTTGCCTGGTGTTCACAAGGTGGCTGCCCCAGATACATGCAAGATTGGAGCATGAGAGGAAGAAGCTGTCTCTTAGGAGGAAACCAAGCATTCCCACCATAGACTTTCCTTTCATCCCATTGGCCAGAGCTGGGTCACATGGCCCTTCCTCGCTGCAAAAGTACTTGAAAAGGTAAGAATTCATATTGGCTGCCTTCCATGAGCAAAGTGGCTTTCCACAGGTAAAAGGAGCAGAAAACAGCTGCAGAGTTTGGTAACCACAGTTTCTGTAAGAATAATACACCAGTGTCCAGAATAAAAGAGCAGCGATTCCTTCTGTGGGGATGATGTTGGCCTAGGGACCAAAAAGTTTCCCTTCCCTGCTCCAGGATCCAGAGAGACTGTGGGACTGACTGGCTTCCTCAGACCCTCTTCAGGTCTCCAAACAGTCCAAAGTCATTTTGCACTAGGCCTCCAGGACTTGGAATTAAATTTGGCCAAGATGGAAGCGTATCTTACCTCTGATGTGGTCATTTACTTCTGGGATGTCTTATCACCTAATTCCTTTGGTTTTTCTGCAATTGAGACTTCTATGTCACACAGGTGAAATTTGACCAAGTGTCAGTTGGAAAGGTTGGGTCTTTCACTCATGCGAGCACCTTGCACAATCTCTCCCACCACTTGTTATAGGCGGATGTGCAATTGCCACCACCATACAGACCTGCACTCCTAGTGCTTGGCCATACTTTCCATGCTCACACACCATGAGATTCTGCAGATCACAACTCTCTGGACATACCCTGATGTGAGTGAATTTGGGGAACTTTCTCAGGACATAGGTGGTAGTCATCCTGACTTTCTGGTCAGCCCTCTGCTTTTCGTAAAAGACCCCAACACCTCCACACAAAACTTAAACACTCTTCAAAGATGGTGGTTTCAATGACTCTGTGATTGACGAATCTTTCACTTTCCTTGTGTTACTATGCTCTCCTATAATTCTCTGTTATACTTAATGCCTATGTTTGGTGAGGGAGAATTATACAATGAATTGAAATCATTATAATTGTCAAGCATAAAACTGACAATATATGAAACACAATTAAGACACCCGTCTCTGGACTATATTGAAAATTTTGAAAACCAACAACAACTTTACTACAAGGAAAACTCTTTTTGATAAAAATAGTTATCACTTACAATATTGTTTTATTTGCATGGTTTATGCAAGAAATCCACACTTACAGAACTCATATCCAGGTATGATTCAGCCACAAACAGGGCTCAAAGTTCACTTTTATTACTTAAAACTATCTTTTTTATTTGATTGAAAGTTGCTTCCCAGAAAGAAAGAAATTGGCATGCACTGACCAAAAGGATCAACCCAGTTACCTGATCCTTCCCATTAAGAGTTTCCTTGTTTTGCGTTGGGTTGTTAGACTCCGTCCATTAGTGGGAGTGGTTCTGGGCATTCTCGCTGGACTTGGGCTTCCATTTCAGGCTCATGGCTGCTTCAGTGAGCTGTTTATGTTCAGTGTTAAGGAAGTTTGTGAAGAGATGTTTTTCCCCCACAGCCTTCCGATATAATCATCAACACAGAAACCCGATGCCACCTTTAGGAGAGAGTTGGAATAAAGTAAACACTCAAAGTGGTTTCGGGAAGGTTAGTGCTCTGTTTCCCGGCTTCTCCCACTTCTCTCACACTGGAATCTAGCAGAACCGCCCCCTTACCTGGGGACATGCGTACAGAAGACTGATGAGGTTGCTATTTAGAGGATGTTACTTTTGGTGATGATTATAAACAGCATGGCAATTCATTTAGAAAATACATGTATAGAACAAAGCATCATCCTAACTATTGTCTACATATATTTTTTACCTACCAGTGGCAGTAGAATAGACTTCACCACTATTAGATCCTGTGGTCTCAGATGCATGCCTCTCAGATGGAGGTGGCTTGGTGGCAGAGTTGGGATCTCTGGCTGTCATTTCTGATCATTGTTAATGATGTTTAATATCAGCAAGAAGCTCTGCTATTGAGCTCCTCTCTTAGGACATTGTCATTTAGACCTGACGGCCCTTGACGTCTCCATTTTTCCAGGTGTTACTCCAAGACAAGTAGGTTCTCCTCACTGGTTGTTCTCCCTAAGCCAGCACTCCTGCCCTCTTCTCTTTGTCCTTCTTCTCAGGCTCAGAGCAGACACCTGCATAGCCACAATCTGACAGCAGCTTCTTCCCTGAGCAAGACATGGGCTAGTGCCAGCTCGGCGGCCGCAAGCAACAGCTGAGGAGGGAGGGGATGGGACATCCAGAGACAATGACAGAAAACCTGGCTTTAGAATGGAGCAAGTGACCAGACAGCAAACACGTGCAGCAGGAGGTTTCGGTGAGTGTCTGGCTCAGTAACTTCCTCATTCCAAAAGAAGGTGCTTAGCTCAGTGCCCACTTCAAGGTAAAAGTTGTTGAAATGCAAAAGTTGGAGAAAAGGATTCCTGTAGGGCAGCATTGCTGGCACTGGGGGAGAGGGGAGGTGCTTTCCTCACTCAGACCTAATGAGAGGTTTCACAAAGAACCCACAGAGAGAGCTTCTCCTTGGGGATGCCTGTAGCGTTGGGCTGGTAGACACTGCGTGAAGCCACCTGACCAACAGGTAGGTGGGGGCTGAAATCCAGCTAGTTCCCTTCACTAAGCCTTGCACACCCCACACATCTTTTTCTAATCTGTGCATGCACTGGAGTGCACACACATGCAATTGATGGGATTATCAGGGGCCCTGCTGACACTCACTTGAGACTGCAGGGTCTTGAGGGAAGAGATGGGCTTCAGGGGCTGGGCCAGTGAGCAGCCGGGTAGGCTGGGAAGGAGTTGCCCGTGACCAGAGCCAGGTAGATATAGGACTGCTCAAGGGCGTGCTCTGGAGGGTTCAGAGACCCCACAGAAAAAGACTGGACATAGCCACTGGATGCCCAGAGGCGGAGGGGAGACATGTAAAACAGTCGAGTTCCTTAGGATATACAGCTCTTACAAGTTCTGTTCCTACCATAATTGGCTACAGACATGAACAAATGCCCATCACCACATAAAGAAACATGAAAGCAACAACAACATATTATTTTTCATCACATTCGCAAATATTCCAAAAACGGTAGGATTCAAAGCTGGTAGGGGCAAGGAGAGATGGGCGCCCTGGTGCACAAGTGAGCATTTCAATTACTAAAAAGTTTCTGAAAAGCAAGTTGGCAATAGATAACATAAGTCTTGCAAATAATAAAACCATTTTGCACAGTAATTACTGTAATTACAGTTGTAGGACTCTATCCAAAAGAAATAAGGAATGAATATAAAGATCTTCCTTGCATGTATAGAAAGAATATTTTAACATCCCAAATGTCTAACATTAGTATGAGAAAGTTTATTAATTTATGCTATTTCTGTTGAGCATGCATAGGAATTAAAATTATGTTTACGAAGCTCTTTTAAAGCCTAAAAAATATCAAGTGAACAAAAAGTAGAATTCTAAGAGCATGTAGAAAAAAGACTAGAAGAAAAGATAGCAGTGTCAATGATGGATCTTTCTGGATCACGAGATTATGGGGAACTGTTCTTCTTTACTCTTTAATTTCCCACAATAGACATATATTGCTCTTCAATAAATCAGGAAGAAAAAATATCAGTCCTAAAGGCCTGGTAACTGGTAGCTGAATGAAAGGCCCGGTGACTGGTAGCTGAATGCTGGTGCTAGTGGGGGCTGTGGCCCAGCATGCAGGTGGCCATCTTAGGCCTGGTCTTGCCTGGCAGGAATACTCAGCCCTGAGCCATGTGGGTGCTGGCAGAATACCTTCTCAGCAGACACAGGGGTCTACTCTGCAGGCAGCCGCCCCCGGGTTTAAGGTGTGTCCCCACTGAATATTCAGGTCTGTTGTCACTCTTTGGAACAGTCCTGGAGGGAAGCGCTTATCAGACTTCAATGTGCAGACCTATCACCAGGGGTCTTGTTAAAATGCAGACTTTGATTCAGAAAGTCTTGGGTAAAGCCTGAGGTTCCGCTTCCTTACCACCTTCTAGGGAACAGAGATGACCCATGTAAGGACCATACTGAGCGCTCATGAGCGCCCCAGCTTTAGAGCAGTTTCTCCAACTTTAATCACACACAAGGATCCTCCGGATCATTTGTTAGACACAGCTTTCTGGACCCTGCATGCAGAGATCCTGACCCCATAGGTCTGGGTAGGGCTAGACTGCCTGCATCCTGACCAGCTCCCCGGTGATGCTGATGCTGCCTGTCTGAGGACCACACTTTGGGTAGTGCCCCATTGCATTCATGTCTCTAGCACCTTATTCCTCAAAGAGTGGTCCCAAACCCAGCAGTATCAGCATCACCTGGTCTGAACATCATCAAATGCTCAGACTCCACTCAGACCTGTGGAATCAGAGACTGCAGGTTAATAAGATCCCTGGGTGATTTCAGGCACATTAGAGTTTGGGACACTCTGGTCTAGAACAGACTTCCCAAGAGTTGAGTGAGAGCGTTTTCTGGTTGATCAGTGGGTGTCCTGCCCCTCCCAACCCTGGATCACTGGGTGAAGGAGCACTCCTCCTGAGCCAGCTGGGCTGCTTCCTCATTCTCCCTATCATGGTCACTATCAGGGTCATGCAGCTGACTACCTGCTGAGAAGGGATGGCTTCTGCTCTTAGTGTATATCCTTAAGTGGTGCTGACTATGTCCTTCAGGAGAAAAACATCTCAGTGGCCATGGAGCAAACTTGGAATTCTTACATCAGTTCCTTAAACCAGAACTCCTTGCCTAGACAAGTGGAGGTGGCCAGGGGAAACTGTTTTTCAGGTAAGAAATGTGAGCTTGCTTAAGGTTCCTTGTTGTAGGACTTCAGGAATAGCAGCAGGGGAAGGAGGTCTGTGTTCTAGATCACCTCAAAACTATGCTGTGCTGTGAAAAATTGACTGTCCTTTCACTGGAATGAATTCACTTAAAAATACCCCGTCCTTATTTCTTTTTAATACACCACAACTTTAGGAGAGTATTTTGCTTTTCCCAAGATGGTAGAGTATTAGAAAAGAAACAAAAAGTGCTCTGTTTATGGAAGATGTATTTATTTGCTATGGTACTTTCCTTAGCCCTGGGCAGAATGAAATGTACATTCTAGATTTTCTCTTTGCTTGAATTTAAATGCAGGGTATGTTGTCATATTTCCTGCTAGTTGAAGATGTTGAGTTTTTTTTAAATCTGACAGGAGGATGGAGAGGGACGCTATTCACTAGTGGCTATTTGAAGTATAGTGATTGCCTAGAAGGGAAGAAAATAAACCCACCCCAATGTTATTTTTGAGCAGCAAATATTTTTTACTTTGCTAAAGAAATTACTGCAAGGGCCAGGCCCGGTGGCTCATGCCTGTAATTCTGCACTTTGGGAGGCCAAGGAGGGTGAATCACAAGGTCAAAGGTTTGAGACCAGCCTGGCCAACATGGTGAAACTCCATCTCTGCTAAAAATACAAAAAATTAACTAGGCATGATGGAAGGTGCCTGTAATCCTAGCTACTTGGAAGGCTGAGGCAGGAGAATCGCTTGAACCTGGGAGGCGGAGGTTGCAGTGAGCCAAGATTGCAGCATTACACTCCAGCCCAGGTGACAGTGCAAGACTCCATCTCAAAAAAAGAAAAAGAAAGAAAGAAGAAAGAAGAAAGAAAGAAAGAAAGAAAGAAATTACTACAATTTGACACACAAAATCTAAGGCATAGATAAGCATGATCCTGAAAAATTGTCTTTTGTTGGCTTGATAGTAACAAAAAAACATCATGTCAATGCTATAGGCGTTTTCCCATGCTTCATGAGAATCTACCTGTGCAACAGAAAACCATCCAACACTCTCTCTACAATGTTATAATAGAAAAAATGGAGAGGACTGCTGAAAATGATGGGGGTGACCACTCTGCCTATTGGGCAAGACAAATCATGATTGTCACTTATTGCAAGAAAATGATTTTAAGTCATTTTAAATGTAAGATGCATTACACATTCCAACATACTTAAAACTCTGCCTCTTTAGAAAAGGTTTAGATTTACCCAATTACCAAAAAAAGTGGTCTTTTTCTGTTTTCGTTCTTGAGAAGAATCTATTTGTCTTTAAGTCATATTTAACAAGTTTGAATACCTGTATTTTTTCTTAAAATTGTCATTTACCAATAGAAATACTAGATGCAAATGTTGGAAGATAACTTCAGCCTTTGAAAACGTTTCCATGCAAATTAACTTTTTCACGGTCACTATAGTAATCTGTCATTCTCCAAAGGGGACACCATCGAACATAGTAGTTGACCTAATTACCCTCCACTCTCAGAGCAGAAGTGAATGATGGAGAGGATTCTCTGGGCGTGGTCAATAGACCTCTTGGATATGAAGGTGAAGTATACAATGTTCCATTTTAGCTTTTAAGAACTTGTGGAGTATAAATATGTGTGTGTAGGGAGAGAAAAGGAAGTAAATTTTGCTAGTTTTGTCAGGCTCATGAAAATAAGTTACCCACAGCACCATTTGGAACTTGGCTTAATTGGAAAGTGGGTCACAAATGGGCATTTTCCAGGGAGGATCACAGGCCCAGAAGGCTGACTGCTCAGTCCTAGGCGGGCTCCGCGAATGGTGCTCTCTAAACGCCTCTTGGCACTGAGGCATCAGAACGAGGACGTCTCACACGTGCTTGTCTTTCCTTGATCACATCACCAACAATGTTCCTCCCGGAGATGACCATATCTGTGAACACCTGAAATCTTTTCGACTGCATGATAGATGTAATCAGCCAATGTTCCTATGTGGAGAAGCAGACTTTAGAAAGCTACTGGCTCACTGTGGTAAAGGCTAATCCGGGGCCGTATTGACCCTGGAGCTCAGGGGTAGGGTTGTTCGTGGGGTTTCGCTTACTTTGTTTTTTTGAGATAGAAGGGAATAAAAATATTCCATTAGTCTTTTGTAACTTAGCAAGCATATATAAAATAAAATAAAAAGGTGAAATGAATTTCATATTTATATGGTGATCAGTTAAGAGTGACAAGAAGAGTGTTGAGGCCATGGGAGGTAGAAGTAAAGAGAGAAGGACGAGGAGGAAGTGTGAGCTCAGGCACAGGGGCCTCAGATGCAGACTGAGGAAGATGGAGACAGACACGTACATAGGTGGGACTGTCAGAATGTATTGTTTAGAAAAGCAGACAAAAACCGATTCAATTTAAGCCGAATGCTCAAAAGCACAGCAGTGTGGGAGTCCTCTCTCTTCATTTTTGGAAGGGAGCAGTGATTCGAACTGGGCGTGTGGGGAGCGGCAGCACCCCTGGTAAAGCCCTTCCCAAGGCCCTGTCTTGTTGCAACACTTGTAAGCGGCTCGGCTGCCCGCTCTAGGATCCCTCCGCCCCTCTGGAATCAAGTGAGGGTCTGTGTCAACTGCCGAGTGTATAAGGCATCAAATTTTGAACAAATGATTGAAAGGCCGTTTTAAATGGCTGTTAATAAAAAGTTAGAATGCTTAGATGTTAACACAGGACTACTGTCAAAAGACATTACAATGAATGGGAATAACTTAACTGGCTTTTCTGTGTGATTCTAGAGTTGGGAAACACCTTGTTCTATGAGATAGAAAGTGTTCCAAAGAGCTGGGCAGAGGAGCTTGGTTTTCTAGACAGAAACAGGCTGAGGAAAGCAGAAACAGGGAACAGGCAGCAGACTGGCAGTTTCAAAGTTACTTTTCTTGTGGAGGTTCAAGCAGAGGGAATTTCCTTATGCTGCTAAAACTGGCCTGTTTGGGGATTTGACCATCATCTCTCTCCCTAATTTCTCAGCAGGCTAAAAATCTTAGTTTCCACTTGGTGGTGTGGAATTCGCAGGAGTGACCCCATTTGGTCTGGTCTGCTGGGCCTGGTGCAGGAGCTTAGCCCAAACCAATGACCTCCCATAAGTTGTATTTAACATGACTATGACTGCTAAATAGATGTAAGGAAAATTGACTAGGTAGAGAAAGATCTTTTCTTCTTTCACGTGGCCTCTGCATTCCTTTAAGAACAGATCCAGAGGCCCCAGGCTCTGTCCACAGATTAAGAAGCCATGCATTTCCCAACTCTCCTAGAACTCAGATGAAGACATTTCAACATGGAGTCCCTGAAAAGAAGGGCTACACACCTCGTCTTGGTAGTTCATCTCTGCACACAGTATTTTTGTATCCTGGAAAAACTTTTCCAGCATCAGAGTTCATTTGGGGATGAGATCTGAGGGGCACCTGGAAGGCAGGAGGCTCTGTGTTCCCCAGGGCAACATCCCTCTAGTCCTGCCTGTCACATGGCCAGCCCGCTCTCCTATGTTTAACATGGAACCTGCCTTTCTCTTTTCACAGCACCCTTCCTCTACTAAGGCCCAGAATGTTCTCGTTGAGTGATCTGTTCCTTTACCACAGGACTTGAGCGGTCAGTGCCTGATGACTAGAAGCTCTGAGGACAGGTTTTGCGAGGGAGCGGAGGGCAGGCGGGAGACCCCCACGTGGCAAGTCTGCACTTCCCAGGTCACCTGCTTCCCCTCTCTCAGGCGACTTTGCACTTTGGCGCTGCCCTCACCACAGCAAGGAAATAGGACTGTGTTTCCACCAGGCTTTGTCTCTTGGGTCAATCCCCTGGTCTCTGTCCCTGCCACTGAGACTCCAAGACCTGCTCACTGTAGTATCAAAAGGACACGGAGCTGCAGAGTTGGAAATGGCTAATCAACAGGATGCAGTGGCTCACACCTGTAATCCCAGCACCTTGAGAGGCTGAGATGGGAGGACAGCTTGAGCCCAGGAGTTCGAGACCAGCCTGGGCAACATAGTGAAACCCTATCTCTACAAAAAAAAAAAATTGAAAATTAGCTGGGCATGGTGGCTCACATCTGTGCTCCCAGCTACTCAGGAGCTTCAGGTGAGAGGATCACTGGAGCCCAGGAAGTCTAGGCTGCAGTGAGCCATGATTGCACCACTGACTCCAGCCGGGGTGACAGAGGAAGACTGGCTCAAAAATAAATAAATAAATAAATATATAGAAATGGCTGATCAGAAGCAGTGGTTCTATAGGCTTGGCTGAGACAGGTGGAACAGGGAGTGGGTGAGAGGAGGCAGGGAGCAGCCCAGGAGCCCCGAGGGTGACCCAAGAAGAAGGAGGAGCAGGGGAGGTGGCCCCAGAGCGCTTTTGCAGTTCCTGCCAGAGACACAGCTGTGAGATTGGATTTTGAGGAGCACATTTGCTTCTATGACTGCCTCTTGACAGCTGGCGGGGGATGCCACTCCCCTCTCAGTGTCTCTACCCAATAATCTGTAAAATGGGGATAATAATCCAGGCACGTAGCCAACTCACCAAGCCACCAAGGGTCACACAGTGCTTTAAAATCACCATGGGCAAGGTTCACAGTACCAGCCAGGATGCTTCTCTATGGTGAGAACTTCGAAAGAGCAAGCAGGATTTGGGAATGAAATGTGATGTTTCCTATTTGACAGAGGGATGTTTTAGGTGACGGCGCAAAACACAGAAGGGTTGGCAGGGAGAGCAGGGGCTTGGCTGGGGAAGACCAGGCGGAGCTGGACACCTGCCGGGCTGAGTCTTTCTCTCTGGATTTATTTTCTGATTAGCATTCTAATGGTAGCCCAGAGGGTGAGACTAATCAACGTGGGAAGCATTTTTCTTTCAATTGCAATTACAACCATTATTTATGTTATTGAAATTAATCAATCACTATTGACTGCCTTTACTATTTTTAATATTACTTTGAGGAATGGGACAAACAAATGTCCAACCCCTTCCATGGTAGGCAGCCCCATACTGGGAGGCACAAAAATTCTCCTCACCCTGGAGCGGAAAAAGTAAGGAGGGTTGTGTGACGATATTAAATTTTCAACATGCAATTTCTATGTAAAGCAACATGCTGTTCGCGTTCTTAGGATTTCTTGGCAAAAAGCTGGCACTCCTTAATAGACCTGCGTCTCATAAGCAAGTGACCCACATCAGTGCCACATCTTGGGGTGTCTAAAAGGACACTTTTTAGTATGGCATAACCATTCTGCTTATCAGGGAGTGTGAGAACTGGGGGCTAGGCCCTGTTTTCAATCCGACCACATGGTTATGTGTACATAAACTGATAAAAGCATTCATGCTGTTCTCTTGCTAGTTTTAATGTATAGCATTTTTCCTTAGCACAACAGAAAATGGATGAGTTTAACAATATGGTTAAAATCATATCCACATTTTGAGTAAAACAGCGATTAAGTCTATGATACGGAGTTCTGAATATCTTCCAACGTGTGAGACTTTCTAAACGTGGATCTACTTCTAGCATCTCCTTTCATCCTCCGTGCTCTGAGAGCTGAGCCAGGCAGTTGTTAGGAAGCTGCATGACATTGTAAAAAGAGCAGGGGTTAGCATCAGAAAGATCTGCCTTTGAAGGTTAAGTTCGCCCGTTGTCCAGGCTACAGTGAAGAGAGGCATTCGAGTCTACTTTGAAACTGGAGTTAGGGAGATAAAGAAGTAGGGTGACCCACTCGTCCCAATGCCTGGGGGCCTTCCTGGTTTTAGCACTGGAATTTCCCCATCCAGGCAATACCCTTGGGCCAAGGGAAGCCCGGGTTGTTGCTTACCCTATAAGGGGCAGTGGGTGGTGGGGACTGGATTCCAGGAAAGGCACTGAAGGAATGTGCAGGCCATGATCATCCCCAGCCTTATCAGGGAGGAGAGAGCTTGAGCGGAAGCCACAGGGTGACAGGAAGTGCTAGAGAGGCAGGAGATAATCGTGAAGGGCTCTGAAAGGAAGGCCAACCCTGCGCTTAAACATCTGTCGAGAGGGTGGATCTCATATTGTGTTTTTACCACACACACCAAAAAACAAAACAAAGAACAACCACAAAACCCAAGGGGCACGAGGCAGCTTTTGGAGGTGACAGCTCTGTGGATAAGGTTTAGGTGTTTGCCCCTCCAAATCTCATGCTGAAATGTGACCTGAGCCCGGCGCAGTGGCTCACACCTGTAATCCTAGCAGTTTGGGAGGCCAAGGCGGGCAGATCACCTGAGGTCAGGAGTTCGAGACCAGCTTGGCCAACATGGTGAAACTCGGTCTTTACTAAAAATACAAAAATTAGCCAGGTGTGAGGGCTCGTACCTGTAATCCCAGCTACTTGGGGGGGGGCTGAGGCAAGAGAATTGCTTGAATTCAGGAGGCGAAGATTGTAGTGAGCAAAGCCTGCACCACTGCACTCCAGCCTGGTGACAGACTGAGACTCCGTCTCAAAAAAAAAACAAAAGAAAGAAATGCGACCCGAAATGTTGTAGGTGGGCCTGGTGAGGGCTGTTTGGATCATAGGCACGAACCCCTTGTGAATGGCATGGTGCGGTCCTTGTGATAGTGAATGAGTTCTCACTCTAGAGTTCACATGCAGTCTGGTCGTTTAAAAGAGTGTGGCACCTACCCACTCACTGTCTCTCGCCCAAGCTCTCGCCATGTGACACACCTGCTCCCCTTTTGGCTTCTGTCATGATTGGAGGCTTCCTGAGGCCTCACCAGAAGTAGACGCTGGTACTATGCCTCTTGTACAGACTGCAGAACATCCAATTAAACCTCTTTTCTTTATACGTTACCCAGTCTTGGGTATTTCTTTATAACAATGCAAGATCAGCCTAACATATCTGTTTATTACCTTGATTATGGTGATAGTTTCATGGGTCCTAATTCATCAAATTGTGTAATTAAATATGTGCAGGGGTTTTTTCATATCTCTAAAACGGAGGAAGGAAGGAAGAAGGAAAGAGAAAGAGAGAGAGGAAGGAAGAAAGGAAGGAAGGAAAGAAGAGAGGGAGGGAGGGAGGGAAAAAAGAAGGAAGGAGGGAGAAAGGAAGAAAAGATAGGTGTTCCCTCTCCCTGGGGGCAGCCTGCTCACAAGTGAGGCCCCACAGAGGACAGAACAAAGCCTTAGTGTGGCCAGACCAGCCCCACACTCCCTTGGCGTGGGCCAGTAGAGCCCAGTTGCTGTTTAAACGGACTTGATGGGCCTTTTGTTTGTCGCCTCCAAAGTATCCTAACGGAAAGAATCTTTTTCCTGCTGAATGTGCGGGAGCTTCATTTAAGGTGCTGCTCTCCACCCACCTGAACCACGGTCCCAGCCTGGGCTCCCTGTGCATCCTCCATGCGTGCCACAGCCACACTGGCTGCTGCTCCGCTTCTGGATGTCGTCTCTCACCTTCCGTGAAAGTGCAGGCCTGGCCCTTTGAAAGAAACAGTGCAAAGGAAGAATGGGGGACACTCAGCAGTTCCCTGCTTTGGAGACTGAGGGACAGTGATAAGCAGCCCACAGGCCTCCGTGGTTTCCAGCTCCTCCCTGACCACTGAGATGTGCTTTGCAGCCTCCTGCAGTGAGGCAGCTCTGAACCCCGGGTCCCTTCCCTCGGCCTTCCTGGGGTTAAGGTTTCCATCCCAGGAGCTGTCTCTGCAGGAAACCCAGACGGAGGGATGATAGACGGAAGCAGAGCCTGGATTGAGACAGGTGAGGAAGTGATCCCCGCTTCCAACTACCTCCACCCCCAGTGCAGGTCAGGTGTCATCCAGGCTTGCTTTATAAAAGCTCAAAGGCAAGCTCTTTCTCAAGTGTTGCATGAGGTTCTTCAAGGTTTCAAAGCGTTCACTCGTATCCCCAAGTTTGGGAGCTCTAACTGGGAAGAAGGTGGGCTCACTGGAGCATACTGGGTGTCTCGTCTTGATGTACTGACTTTTCCCATTGCTCATAACAGTTCCTCACACTCCCTGTAGTTTTCTCTAGAACTCTCTCACCAGCCCCAGGCCCCACATCTTGCAGCTGGTTAAAGTCTAGTTCCAGAGGCCACTGTGCCCAGCTCCATGCAGCTGGGCTAAGTGTGTGCGGTGCTGACTTGCTCTGCCTCCAGTAGGAGAGGTGACTAGACCACTCCAGAAAGCCACCGTCCCATGACCAGGAACCTTTGCAGATAAAGACCAAGACTCAGGTTAAGGCTCACTTCACCTAGGAGCCTCTCCCTCAGCCCCAGACCAGATAAGGACTGATTAAGCTGTTCACACCACAGTCATATTTCTCCATATGTTTAAATCGTGTTTAAGTGCCTGTCCACTGCCCCACCTGCCAAGTCATAATCCAGGAGGTTTCAAGGACCAGTCGCAGACCTAGCACAGTGGCTGCAATTTAGTACGTTCTCAATGTGTTGAGTTGAACCGAGGAATTCGTAGAAATCAATTACTGTGTTCTTGAACGTTAAGCCCAACTGTCATCTACCCGTTTGGTTCCCCAGGTTTCTTCCAATTAAGAAAACGAATGATCCACTGAAAACTGAATGAATGGTAAGATCAATAATAAACTTGTGAAGCAATTTATCCCTTATCCGTCCACATACGCCCAGACACCAGGGGCACTGCAACGTTTCAGGCTCAGGCCCAGTTTGTTAACTTTACAGATAAAAAGATTTCTAGGCTTTCAAATCCTATTTGACTTTTAAAGCCCCTACTAGGATTTGAAGCAGAGCAAAATACATTTTCTGCTTATTCCTGGAGTGTGTTATGTTTTGCTGTTCAGCCAAGAGAAGAGCTTCCTTGGGACTGTTGATGATCTAAGGCCGACACCTGGAAGCATTTCTCAGCTTCCCCTTCAGAACAAAGGAGTGGGAACCAAAACCTCTGAGCTGGATAAACCCACTTCCCATCTCTGCATTAGCCCTGCTTTCAAACGCCACAGTTCACAGAACAGCATTGTCTCAAGTCTGAAATCTAGTGCATTTCCCATCACAATTGCAAGCAATTCTGCCCTGATTGCTGTAACCTAGATGACCATGCGTTTTGCTGTACAGGGAGAAACTAATGAGACGGAGAGCTTCCTCGGAAGGGAACCTGCTGGCCCACTGCCTAATGCACCATGCCAGGGACCTCTGGGATCCCACCTCCCGGATTGCCGACGTGCCTGATTGCAGTGGAACGTGCTGATGCGTCTATCGATTGCAATAGGATGTAAGCGGACTGTAAAATAGAACAGCAGGTGAAAGGAGAGCCTACCAAGAAGTGACTAAACGTTCCTTCCAGCACACTAAAATATTAGCCTTATCACTGTACTGGCCTCTTCTGGATCACAGGACATTTATCTACCCAGAGCGCCCATTAGGAACACACAGCTATGGAACAGGGAGGGGAAAACCACAGTCACGGGTCTGGGATGCAGCAGCTTTCTGTTCACAAAGTTTCAGGCCTGGAAATCTGTGTCAGGGAGCAGAACCTTGTGTTTTATTCTTCGTAATGGTGAGTCCAGCAGCAGCTGGTCAGCATTGCTGCTAGTGTTCTAAGGTGAGTGCAGGTTGGTGGGGAGTGCAGGGGACAGGCTTGTCACTGAACTTGTTCATTTAAGTTGAAAGGGGAGAGGATAAAATAGACTGGAAATAAGACACTGATGATTTGTTTCTCTGTGAGAGCCAAATGCTGACCGAAGGAAAAGTAGAGGAACAAGAGCTTAGACACAACACCGTGGGGTCTCCAGAAAGGACTTGAAGCTTTCAGAATCCAACACCCAGCTGGACCTTCTACGCACCCTGTTGGCTTCTCTGACAGAGGCAGGCAGGATGCTAGCTTTGACAGAGGGTCGTCGCCGTGATAAATGACTCAATCACAGCCGCTTTCCTCCCCGCCTAATTCGGCATGCTTTCTCATGAGGTCTAGTGCTCAGTGGGGTCACGCTGGGCTGGCAGCATTAAATAGAACAAACAGGAAAAAAGAGACACTCTACTTTGCCCTGAATCACTAACTCTTTCCTCAGGAAGAGCAACCAACACCACTTTCCGCATTCGGTTTGCTAACGTCCCAGGAGACTCATGTGAGTGGCAAGCCTAACACCTGTCTTTCCCACATTTCTGTCTACTGGGTGATGAGGCAAATGAAATGCTGGAGAGAGGAAGTGTTACAGAATCTGTGGCCAGGTTCTATCTGCAAGAAATTGTCACTTTGACCTGGCAATAGAGTCCACTTGGTATGTGGGCTTAATTGGCTTTCCCCAAATCACGGTGTCTCCTGGAGAGATAAGCCTTTGTCCCCTCTTTCAGCTCTGCATCTTTGATCACCTCTAGAGATGCTGTCACCAGAACAAAGGGGGCTCAGCTTTGTCATTTGAGCAGGAGGGAGAATGCGATCTTCTGTGTAAGAAAAGACATGAAAGAGACCAACCCCGCAAGATGCAGCCACCTGGGCTCTGCCACAGAAACAGAGGCACATTAGGGTTCGAGGGTTTGCGATTCCATCAGCCCATCCTTTCCTGGGCTCTCTTCTGAACCAGCAGCAAAGCTCCTCCGTGATCTCTATGGAGACCAGCTGCAGCCACTTGTGTTTTTAGCATTCTCCCACCTCGACACCAAACTCAATTGATCCAGCAGTTGGCAGAGGATCTAGAGAGTTCTGCTCTCCCCTAATTTTTCAGTCCTCATTGCATCAGCCTTCTTCCAAGTTGCAGAATATGACTTCCTGCTTTTGTGATGAGGAATACTTTGGCTCTGATCTGGGGACTGCCTATGGCTATGCTGGGTAGTTCCCAGGGAAGAACATCTGAGCTCCTGGGTTGGCCTGGGAAGGGGACTTGCAAATCCTTGGCAAAGTCACCTCTACCCAAGCTCTCTCATGGCCAGGATTGTCTCTGAATTCTGTGATCCACCACGAATTATAGCGAAGAGGTTTTCTGAGCATGATGCTTCTTAGCTGGAAAATTAATCCCATCACAAAACAGTCTGGGCCACTGTCAGCACCGGAAGTACACATGTTGAAATGAGTACCTGTGCTTCTACTGGTCCATAAATACTTTTTGGGCCTGTACTTTTTTGTGCAAGGTGCTGAGCTGAGTGCTCAGAGGGTTGATTCTCTGAGTCCTGTCAAAGAACGTGTGTCTAGCCAGAGGGATGACCCTCAGACACTGAGAGATGACACTGACTCTGCAGAATAGAACGCACGGTCGCAGGATGGAAGTGGGAAAGGTGCTGAGTGAGGAGGGAAGGCCTCCTCTGTTCCCCTGCCCGGCAGCCACCTGCACCCTGTTCCTGGCTGTGGGGTGCTGTCCATGAGGCAGATTCCTTTTACAGGACACAAAATCCTGTTAGCCTCATTTATCAGATGAACCTGCAGAAACAACAAATATTTGCCTTGTGAATTAGTGATTCTCTAGGCTTTCATTCATACATCCAGCTGGGAGCTCCTCCAAATACTGGCCTTTCCCTCTCTGAACTCACATATACTTACCTAAAGGGCAGCAGTATGGTCCAGGGATTATTCAAAATGCCTTCATGCCTCAGCCCATGCCTCACCCCATGCCATCCTGGAGCTGGCTCCATCAGCTAGGGAGAGCTGATGGTTAAATATGCATGACTTTTAGGCTGAGGGAGGCAGATCACATGAGTTCAGGAGTTTAAGACCAGCCTGATCAACATGGTAAAATCCTGTCTCTACTAAAAAACATAAAAATTAGCCGGTGTGGTGGTGCACACCTATAATCCCAGCTACTCGGGAGGCTGAGGCAGGAGAATCACTGGAACCCAGGAGGCAGAGTTTGCAGAGCCAAGATCACACCACTGCACTCCAGCCTAAGCAACAGAGTAAGGCTTTGTGTTAAAAAAAAAAAAAAAAAGTGGGGGGGTGAGGGGGGGGCATGATTTTTGTGAGCCAGTGTTAAGCATTTCACACCTTGATGTTGGCCAGGAAGGGAGTATCACACCATGGAAATTCACAAACACTGCCTATTGGGGTCACCTTATCTTATTTCAGGGTCACCTTATTTTATTTTATATTTGTGCAGTGGTTTACCAGAACATCACTGGTTTAGCCACGTACATTCTGAAAGTCTGTTTCCACCTGTTAATCTAGATAAGGACATCGGTTTCACAGCTTGCTAGGGAGGATTCCTTGGATATACAGCCGTAGATGCATGGGAAGGTCTCACTAAATGGGAGGCCTGTTGGTTTGTGTGTATAGAGGGAACCACCCTTTCCCACAGTCTAAAGAGGATGATTCAGACCACGAGGATTTTCAAAAACTCCAGTCTCCCCTGAAGGAAAAATACTGCTATCCTGGTGGACCCGTGCCATCTTGTAAGACTTGCCAAGCTTGAGAAGTCTTGCCTGTCCAAAGAAACCACATGGATAGTTCCTGTGACCTGCGCTGGTGGGCCTGGCCGTTCCCACCAGCAGAACTGAATGGTCCAATGAGTCACTGCTGCTTTGAAGGCTCAGGAAGCTCAGTCACTGCTGACAGCCTGACCTACCTACAGGGAAAACCTATAGTATTTCCTTTGATAAAAATGTGGGCTAGTCTCTGCTCAGCTGACGTCCTCCTCAGATGCTATGCATGTGTGCCACTCCCTCCTATCAGCGTCAATGCCGCTGTCCCTGGCGCGTGAACCACCACGGTTCTTTCTGGTGCTGCTATTGACAAAAAAGTGAGCAATTTTAAGATTCTTAGAGAGGGGAAGGTACAGTGGCACATGACTGTAGTCCCAGCTACTTTGAAGGCTGAGGCTGGAGGACCACTGGAGCCGTGGAGCCCTGTGCTGTAGTGCACTGTGCTGACTGAGTGTCCACACTAAATTTGGCATTAATATGGTGACCTCATAGGAGCGATGACAACCGGGTCACCTGAGGAGGAGTGAACCAGCCCGGGTCAGATGTGGAGTACGTCAAAACTCTTGTGCTGATCAGTAGTGGGATTGTGCCTGTGAATAGCCACTGCACTCCAATCTGGGCAACATAGCAAGACCCCATCACTAAAAAAAGGAAGATTCTTAGAAGGGACATTCATATTTCTTATTGAAGTAGTATTTCCTGCTCTGTTCTATCAGGAAATCTTCTATTCCATTTCTCACATTAAAATTTCATGTATTTTTTTCTAATTACAAAAGCCACATTGTTCTCCATAGAAAATTGAGAAATTGGGCCAGGCATGGTGGCTCATGCCTGTAATCCCAGCACTTTAGGAGGTCTACGGCAGATCACTTGAGGTCAGAAGTTCAAGATCAGCCTTGTCAACATGGTGAAACTCCATCTATGCTAAAAATACAAAATTAGATGAGCGTGGTGGCACATGCCTGTAATTCCAGCTACTTGGGAGGCTGAGACAGGAGAATAACTTGAACCCAGGAGGCAGAGATTGCAGTGAGCCAAGACTGTGCCATTGCACTCTAGCTTGGGCAAAAAGAGTGAAACTCTGTCTCAAAAAAAAAAAAAAAAAAAAAAGAAAGAAAAAGAAAAAGAAAAGAAAGAAAGAAAAAAAAAGAAAATTGAAAAATTGGCCTTCGTTTTAGAATAGATGATATTTGTACTTCGAGTTTGCTCAAATGGAGCTATTTCAGTGGTGGAATAAGTAGGAAAGATAAGAGGCTAGTGCCAGTTAGCTACCAGTATCCAGGGGGGCAGGAATGAGCTGGTAAATTTAGGGGTACTTACTTTGAGGATGGGGCTAGGTATTGATTTTTTTCTAGAGCCTTTGCTGACAAAAATCCTGTCAGGCCATTTAAACCTCCTTTCTTCAAGAGGGAATTCTTCAGCTGGGCTCAGCCTTCCTCAAATGGGTGCCCAGCCTCCAGGAGGTAATGAAAACCTGATAATCCTGTGTACTCAAGAACACATTTTACTTTAGAGTCATCAGAAGCCTAGATTCATTAAGCTAATCAGAGGCTGGAGGCGGTGATATTATACCTTCAAATGTGCAGGTTGGTCGGCTAAGGGCGCTGGGCTGTGAATATTTGCATCCTCAATGCCAGGATCATCATCTTGGAAAACCAGGTTGAGTCTTTGGAGGGCAAGAGCTGTAGCGGCAGGGAAGAAGCAAAGATCCCAGGACAAAACACTGCCTACTGGGTTTATCCAGAACAGCCTATGAGTTTGAATTTTATTTTATTTTTTCCTAGCTAATCGTTGTGAGGCAGAACTGAAGAATGTTGAGGGAATGAAGGAGTAAATAGATGAATAGTGAAATGGCTATGTTAGTCCATGCTCACATTTCTATAAAGAAATACCAAAGTCTGGGTAATTTATAAGAAAAGAGGTTGAATTGGCTCACATTCTGCAGGCTGGACAGGAAGCATGGATGCATCTGCTTCTGGGAGGCCTCAGGGAGCTTTGACTCACGGTGGGAGGCAGAGTGGGAGCAGGTGTCTTACATGGCAGGAGCAGGACGGAGGCAGGGAGGTGCTACACACTTTCAAATAACCAGATCTTGTGAAAACTCACTCACTGTCACGAGCACAGTACCAAGAGGATGACAATCAACCATTCATGAGAAACCCTCCCACAAGATCCAACCACCTCCCGCCAGGCCCCGCCTGCAACACTGGGGATCACAACTGAACAGGAGACATGGGTGCGGACACAGATCCAACCACATCAATGCCTCCCTGCATTGAACCTCAGACCTAGACAGCAAGTTCATGGGCAAATATTGCTAGTGACAGCACAGCCCTGTGATGCTCCGGTCTCCCCTCATGTGGCCCACCTAATAGGCCAAATCCCAGGTCAGGGCGGCTGCCTCTAGCCAACCACCCCAGCTGGTCTGTGGTGTAGATCCAGCCTCTGTGCCAAAGCAGAGCTTCTCCTAAACTCCCCTTTCCCTTTCCTTTCCTTGCATCTTTGTGCCGTTTTCTTGAGTCACTCTGCTCCAAATACCCCCAGTTCCTTTTGTCCTGATTGCTGAGCATGGCCCCGATGACCTGAGAAGAAAGCCAAAGTCATCATCAGTGTTCCCTTGACAAACCCATAAAGGCTGAGGAGTTAGAAACAGTGTGTTACTCTTATTTTGTATTGTGATTGAAAAGATGAGTCCACAGACTTTGTCACATTTAAGAAAGTTTCAGGGGTGGTCACTGGCAGTGATGAGCCAACTGGCTTCGTAGATCCCACCTCTCTAGGTGAGATATGCTGAGCCATTCTCTTGGAAACCTGGCAATGGCCTAATCTGTGGTCCAGGCTCATGGAGACGGTAACAGAACTTGAGGGATTTGGACAGAATTATCCTATTAAACCAAGGGAAGTGAGTCTATTACATCTGCAGTAATTTCAGCACTACATGCCTGAATCTGACAGTCAGGGTCTGTTGAAAGATGGTCTAATGAATTTAAGACAGAAAATCTGCTTTTACTTTTTGTTCTTGTTGTACTGGGATGTTTTTGGTCTGAAAAATAATTCACTAAGTGATCATTATATAAAATAAAATAACTTCTGTGTACCTTTGATCTATTTTGTAGCAGAGCCTATGTAATGACTTCTTACAATTTGCTTCAATATTTGACTCAGTTTTCATTTATTTTCATCATTGTTCATTATGTTTTAGCATTCTCCTGGCATCTATGATAGCCAGTGGGAAAAAGGATTAAAAATGTATTTTAAAAATTTGACAAGATGCATTGTTTGAAGCTCATAGGGCTGACTCATGATAATATCACTACAATGCTTTATCCTTATATAACACCTTTCAAAAAGAGATTGAGAAAACCTATAAAACCATAATTTAATTCTTGTGGTATCTCTATAAAAGAGGTATTAGAATCCCTGATTTATAAATGAAGAATCTAGAATTAAGTAGTTAAAGAACAAGCCATATCCTATTACAGACTCATCGTCAACTTTCTGATACTGAAAAGCTCAGAGTACAAACTGAGCCATTCACACACACACACACACACACACACACACACACACACAGTTTTACCTACACATTACAGCATTGGGAAGAAGAAATGGAAGTTCCAGCTTTTCTTGATTAAACAAAGGTATACTAGTCACTCATGTTCCCAAAGTTCACCTTATTCTCCTCTCTCCCTTGCCCCTTCCCCTCCCTCCTCTTCCCCCATTCCCTCCACCTGTAGAGCAAAGCCATTCCCCACTTCCCCTCCAGGGCTTCATAAACAGATCTTACCCCTGGACTCGAGATTATACACTGTCAACAATAAAATATACAGAGTGCCAGCCACTACTTAATCACTTGGCAGGAACTAACACATTTAAAATCACCAACCCATGGATATAGAAATGAAGATACGTGCTACGCCCACCTGGGATACGCGCTACGCCCACCTGGGATACGTGCTACGCCCACCTGGGATACGTGCTATGCCCACCTGGCCCCCACACCCCTTGAGTGGAACCCAAACATTTGTGAGACCAAACATGTTGAGCACCTGCCTGATACGACGCTCTGTGTTGGGCACTGGGGACATGGAATCCCCAAGGTGAAAGATCTCCAGGAGCCACAGCCCAGTATGTGGGGAGGGAAGTTTAGTCTACATGCAATGTCAGCAGTCTACCATACAGTGCTTTAAGTGATCTGCTAGATCCATGCACCTCGGTGTTATTGCAATACACAAGGAGCACCTAGCCTAGGCAGGATGGGGTGCAGGGAAGCTTCATAGAGGAAGTGATGGATGGCGCACTGAGTCTTCAGGCTGCAGAGGGAAGCCCAGGCTGGCAGGGTGAACTGCGGGAGCACGGCAGGCTGGAAGAGCTTGGCCTGTAGCTGAACCAAAGGTTCTCCTCTTTCCAGGGTGTGAAGGCGCATATGGGGGTGGCTGGAGATGAGGCCAATAGCTAGTCAGACAGCAGGTTATGAAGAGCCTCAAATCCCATCTTATGATGATGTGAGTGACAGTCACCCCTGAAGCTTTCTGTTTCTTGCTGGGGTCTGTGGGTTGGGGAGCAGGTGGGAGCTGGCAAGGCCATTGATGAAGTCTGGTTGAAGAGGCTCTGGGACTCCAGGGAGAATTGTCCAGAGTAACCAGATGTGTGATCCTGGGGCTGGAGCATGTTTTCTGGGAGGAGGGCGTCCTCATCATGATGTCAGGCCGTGGAAAGGCTAAACTCGTGTAAGGAAAGGATAAACCGTGAGAGGAGGAGAGGACAGACGCCACTGAAAGGACCTGTGCTTACTGGGGAACACCTGGGCTTAAGGGGCAGAACAGGCTTCTAGAGAGTTTGAGAGGGAGTGGTCAAGCGGTTTTCAAAAGAAAATAAATTCAAGAAAATGGATTTGATCAACAGCATTGAGTACTGTAGATGGAGGAGGACAAAACGTAGTAGGTACATGGAGCTCTGGCCTCGGGGAGTACGCGGGCAGCTGCAGGCAAGAGCGAGGGGAAGAGGGAAAAGAGGGAGGAGGCGAGAGGGTGAGTATAGACAGCAGGGCACCGGTCGCAAGGGCAGGAGAGGGGCAGCTGGCTGCAGAAGTTGTCTTTGGGTTTTTTCTTTTTCCTAAGAAGGAAAAGATGTGTGTGTGTGTGTGTGTGTGTGTGTGTGTGTGTGTGTGTATATACAGAAAGAGCCTGAGGAAAGGGAGAGGATGAAGATGCATTTGGGGGAGGGTGTGATTTGTTCCTGGGGTAGTGAGAGGGGTTGGGATCCCAGGCACAGATGGAAAACTTAGGCTTAGAGAAGGTACCAGGAAATGCAACTTCTCCAGTGTCTGGAGAAGATAACTAATCACACCCCTGTGTTTCTTCCCTCCACCTTTGGAACCTAAGAAAGAAGGAGCCAGAGATCTAGCAGTCTGATTTCTGATTAGAAGCTGCTGAAAGAGCTGGCTTCACCTCTGTACCCAGGGCCTTTCCTCTCACTCTTCTCTCCACCCCAGCCCACATACACCCCTGACTCCAGCACTCGATTCTTGGCCAGGGCACAGGACACAGGACACGCCACAGATCACATCATCCTGTGCTAGAGGAAACCACTTACATTGTGTGGCCAAGGAGGGCTATTCAGCTTTCTGGAGATACCAAAGAGAGAGTAAGAAGAGGGCTGGGACCCTGTCACCTTCCTCCTTCCATGCTTACTCGCTGGTGGAAGTGAGGGAGGAGGTGAAGAGAGGGACAGAGAGGTTCTTCTCAGGTTCTGGACTTTTCCAGAAGAGTAAGGTATTTATTTAATAGACCTAGGCAGGAATGAAGAATCAAGAGAATATTTCCCCTGACACTTCCACAAACATGGAAGGTAGAGAAACCGGAAATCGAGGGGTTCCTGGCTATTGGTGCAGTTGGTAGTGGGAACATCCACTGGGAGTGTCAACCACCAAAACAATAATAACAAGACTGCTCAAGGACGCACCTTTCAGTGAGACAGGAGGAGGAAGTTCCAGGTCTAGTGTACAACACAATGGCCACAGTTAACAACATGTCTTGTAAACTTGAAAATCACCCAGGAGCTTGTTAAATGTTCTCACCACACACACACAAAATGACGTATGTGAGATGATGCTGATGTTAATTAGCTTGTTTAGCCCTTCCACATGTATGCATATTTCAAAACTACATGTCATACACCATACATATGTGCAATTTATTATCAATTTAAAAAACAATAACAACAAAATGGTAACAAGACCGTCGATGAGCTCCTCTCATATAGGACTCTCTCTCACCCTTGCAACATCCTCCGTCTGGTGGTTGCCCTTGCCTTTTGACAGGTAGGACAACTAAGGCTCAGAGGTGCTGTGACCTGGTTGGGGTGTGTCTGATGCCAGATCCATGGCTGAGGAGCCTGTAGGGAGGTGGCGAGGGACCCATCACAGGATGGTTGAGCAGCATTGAGTGCTCAGCAGAGGCTGGAAACTCCATACTTATAACAGTCCCAATCTACGCGCTGTGTGTGTTCAGCATCCCAGGTTCAGCAGTGAAAGCAGCAGGAAGTTGGATTGACCTAGGATTGCGATTTTACTAAGCAAGTCAGGGAGATTGAGGGTATTGATCAGAGAGAGACTGAAGAATCAGATGTAGAAGGAAGAAATGGGAGAGGGCGGCGGGGGTGGATCCTTAGAGCAGGTCTTCATCCTGGCTGCGCATCAGAGCTTCCAGGAACTCTGAAGAACTCCAGGGGTGACCAACTCCAGTGATTCTGATTTAATTAGACTAGGGTGGAGCTGGGACCTTGCTGGCTTCTAAAGCCCTCCAGGTGATTGGAATAAACAATCCAGGCTGAGCTTCAGCTCAAAGCAGCACTTCTTAAGGGTGGTTCTGCAGCCGCAGCAGCAGCACTGCATATTTCTTGGAAATGCAAATTCATGAGCCCCATCCCAGACCTGCTGACCCAGAACTTTTGGGGGTGGGGGTCCTGGGAGATGCTGATGTACCCTAGAGTTGGGGAACTACTGGCTGACCAGATCTGAGAGGGAGCAGTGGCATTTGGGATGCTCAGAGCTGGAGTCACATGGGTGTGAGGAAGGACCAGGATGGGGCGGGTGGCTGACGTGAAGCGCAGAGCAAGGCCAATGGAGATCAGGGCTTGGGGAGTTGGGGAGCTGGAGAGCTGGCTTGTCATTGCCTCAGGTGGTGTGGGACTTGTGATAGGCAGAGTGTGTGGTGAGGAGCCCAGGGACACAGTCTTCCATAGATACTTGGGAGGGGCAGTTGGCAAGGGACAGTGACCATCAAAGGCAAATGCTGTGCACAGAGGTTTTTGAATAGGGTCAAGATAACTACTCAGGTACAGGTCTAGGGAGCAGGAGAATGCCGACCCTGCCGTCCAGGAATTGCAGGGTAAAGGAGGTCCTTGAAGAGTCCAGTTCCAGGCATAGCCAGCAGGTGGAGAGGCAGAGAATGCAGAGATAGTGCAGCAAAGCAAAACTTCCAGGGGCAGGTGGAAGGTCTTCAAGGAGGAGAGCACAGAGCAGCGAGGAAGGGCAGGAGGGAGCACGGTCAGGTGCCAGGGCCACACCCCTGCAGCACCTTTGCTGTGAGGCCTTGGGAGAGTTACTTAGCCTCTCTGAGTCCCAGTTTCTTCATCCGCAAGTGGGAGCGATGATAATCAGCTATGGGTGTGAGGCATGGCGGGTGAGGATAATGGGACCTCGGCCGTGGGTGTGAGGCATGGTGGGGCTCGCTGGACTCCCAGGCCAAGTTGTGTCTGTGGTGGTGCAGCCTGGGTCTGGCTGCTGCTGGACTCTGGAGCCCTTGCCAATGCCAATCTCAGTTGCCCCTCGTTTGTTTTCCAGGTCCCCCTTCCTGTTTTCCTTCTCCCTTCATCCTGGCTTGCTGTCTATGGTGCAGAATCCTCATAGTTTTACTTCTTTTCTGTGTGACACTGGGCAAAGCAGACAATCACTGTGACACTCAGTATTTTCATCTGCAATGAACAGGGTAATACTCACCTTGCAGGATGGTGGTGAGATTAAATGAAGTGGCATAAAGGCAGACACCCGGCACATGGCAGAGCCCGACTCCTGGCTTCGTTTCTCTCTCCTTTGCACCACATGCAGGGCTGGCTGGGGTCCAGTGCTTCATTTAGAAATGACCTTGCCCTGTCTCTAATGATTCCAGCTGCTATGATGAATCCTTATCCTCCGTATCTTTCGGAGATTCTGAGGTGCTACAGGACGGTTTTTGAAATAATTCCTCCAGGTGCTAAGTGTGTGTGTGTGTGGAGGGCAGGGTGACAAATGTGTCTCTTACTCCAGTGCTTTCTCTCGTGTGAGCTCACTAACCTAACGGTCCTCCACCCTACCTGCACACTATCATCAACTGGGGGAGTTTTCAGCCTGTCACTGTCCATCTCAGCCCAGGCTGTAAATCTATTCATCAGATTACTAATCTTGCTTTTTTTTTTTTTTTTTTGAGATGGAGTCTCACTGTTGCCCAGGCTAGAGTGCAGTGGTGTGATCTTGGTTCACCACAACCTCTGCCTCCTGGGTTCAAGAGATTCTCCTGCCTCAGTCTCCCAAGTAGCTGAGACTACTTTTTTTTTTTTTTGTATTTTTACTAGAGACGGAGTTTCACTATGTTGCCCAAGCTGGTCTTGAACTCCTGACCTCGTGATCTGCCTGCCTCGGGCTCCCAAAGTGCTGGAATTACAGGCGTGAGCCACCACGCCCACCCTGATCTTGCTTTTTTATTATTGCTATTTGTGAGTCTGATGTGCTCCCAGCTTCCTGCAGAGGAGCGTGGTGCCCTGGCAGGGTGGTGGGGAAGGTAGGTTGGGGCCTTGCAGAAGTTCTCGTGTCTCACTTTGGAGAGGTGACCCCCGACTCCCACCCCAGTCCTGTAGCTACCTCGGGGCATGCTTCATGCTCTGCGAACTCTGCCGCTGCCCTCACCCAGGAACAAGTGCACATGTGTGAGACCTCATTGCTGTGACGTGGGAGGAAGGTGTCTTTGCCAAGAACAACCCAGCAAATGTGCACACAAGCAGGACTGCTTATATTACCGAAGCACTGCACTAAGTTTGTTCCGGAAAACACTGTTTTCTGTGAGTGAAAATGGAGAGCTACCTGAGCCCCCATCAATTACCTTCGCCCTGGAGGCCTTGAATTAAGTGCTTTTCAATTGAATCAGGCATAAGGAACAGTGTGCTTCTTGCCTGTTAATAGCAGAAACCAACCCATTTTGAAAATTGCATTGGGAAATGTCTTCTTGGGGATTTATAGGACAAAAATTGTTCCACGATTTTAAGTGCAGCTTATTTTCCCCCCATTTACACAAAGTTTGCAAGAAAAAAAATGGTGATGTTCGGGAACAACCGTGTAAAAAAATATGTTTACAGATGTACTTTTCTACCGTGTTAGTATCCTGTTTAACACACTGAAGTCACCTAGTAACAAATTAAGGAACCATTAAAGAAGCAGAGAAATAGCACTCCCACCTCAGACCATAACCAGGAGGCCTGGCGAATCTTGGCCGTCAGCTGCAGATACCCTGACAGCAAACATGCCTGGGACTTTACAAGCTTTGCTGTGGCTACAGAGCCATCTTGTGGTTCTGCGCAGCAACAGCTACAAGGAATACGCCCGCACGAGGCTTTTCTTAGTCTAACAGCACCTAAAACGCAGCTTGGTACAAGTTCTTGTTTGTAATCAATAAAATCCATTCCTTCCCGCCACCCCCTGTCAGTGTTTGCGCTGCCCTCCTGCGTCGGGGGAGGTGAGTAATACAAAAAGAACAGGAAAAGAGGAGGGCAGGCTTGAGAACTGACAAGAACTTGAGCTCTGGGAAATCTCTGTAGCTTAAGGAATAACATGCTCATCTATCCGTGGTCCTATATAACCAATTTACTGGCTAGGCCAGGAGAAAAAGCTGTCTAGCCTTTTCCATGTGACAAGGAAATGGTAACAATAGATATGAGACCTTTCAGAATTTTCAATAGTTCTCAAGGCCTGAAGCCCAGCTACCTCTGGGAAAAGACATTTCCGTAGGATGTGTCAGATCTCTCCGTGTTTTAATGTTTCTGTCAAACAGTGTAGGTCAATGTCAGTGTTCCAGGATGCAATATTTATAGGGCTCCCTTTTGCCTGGCCTTATCTTGCTTTCAGGGAGTTGTGCACAGCCCTGTCTGCAAACACGCTCTGTGGTCTTTTGATTTGATGTGTTCCAGTTTGAATGACAGCTGGGTTTGTTAATTATGACTGCTCTGTACCCTGGAGAAAATCTAGTAATCTTTATCAAATAATTTAAAATGAATAGTAGAGTAACGTCTTGAAACACTTGGAATAAGCTTGAGACTGCTAGCAGAGAAGCTGAAGCATAACTTGAGATCCACAATAACTCTATAGCTATCCACAGATAGATATTATGATGATTGGATTTTTTGATTAATTTTTAAAAATTCAATATTGATATAGGTGCTTGGAAGTAAAAGTAGCTAAATATGTTAGAAGGTACTGGAACCTTGGGATGATGCTATAGGAATTTTTCTTACAGGTATTAATTATACTTTCCATTAAAAAGCAATACATGTACATTATATAAATTTGAAAATATATACATTTCAAAGGAAGATAAAGTGACTCATATTTTTATTACTGTTAATATTTCATACACTGCTTTAATTAGTGTTTAAAGTATAGCTTGTGATAATAGACACATTATTTCATTTTTCTTCTAACATTATGTCTCTGTTAGCAAATTTTTTATAAACATCATTTTAATAACAGCATAACAGTTCTCATATAGACAAAAAGTTATGCACAGACATATATTTACTTATTATTAAAAATACTCCTTAAAGCCTGGGCAACATAGTAAGACCTCATCACTACCAAAAAAAATTTTTTAATTGGTCAGGCATGGTGGTGTGCACTTGTAATCCTGTCTACTCAGGAGGCTGAGACAGGCTGATCCCTTGAGCCTAGGAATCTGAGGCTGCAGCAAGCTATGACTGCACCACGGCACTCTAGCCTAGGCAACAGAGCGAGATTTTATCTCCTAACAACAAAAAACCTCCCGAAAGAGAAGCAAATATGTAAACTGAGATTGTTTCTTATTCCTTGCTATTATACATAATGCTGCAGGGCAAGTCTTTGTGCAAACATCTGCCTAGATTTTTTTTTTTTTTTTGGAGAGACAGAGTCTTACTCTGTCACCCAGGCTGGAGTGCAATGGCGTGATCTCGGCTCACTGCAACCTCCACCTCCTGGGTTCAAGTAATTCTCCTGCCTCAGCCTCTCAAGTAGCTGGAATTATAGGCACATGCCACCACACCTGGCTAATTTTTGTATTTTTAGTAGAGATGGGGTTTTACCATGTTGGCCAGGCTGGACTTGAACTCCTGGTTCAAGTGATCCAGGGGATCCACCCACCTTGGCCTCCCAAAGTGCTGGGTTTACAGGTGTGAACCACCGCACCTGGCCTAGATTTAGAATTATTACTTTAGGTAATAGTCCCAGAAGTAAAATGATTGCATCGAAGAGCACCCGCATGTTCATAGGCCTCTATCACCATCTTGCTTTTCACAGCAGGTACCCACTAGCACTTCCACAAACAATATCTGAGAATATTTACCTTACCCACGTCTGTTGCGTAAAATGCATGATGTTAAGAAAGGATTCAGAATTAACCCCACCCGCCACAGACCAGATCATCATCACCCTGTCTTCAGTGAATGAACTCTCTGCCAGGGTTTGGTGGTGCAGCAGATGTCCTGAGCTTGAATACCACACCTTTCTTGATAGGTACTTACTGCACCCAAACAAATAAGCACGTGGGCATCATTTCTGGCTTTGTTTCTGTTTGTACTCTGTTCCTCTTCTTGGGTCAACAAGGCAGCGCCTGAAGCTTCCCAAGCTTGCGCTCAGCTCCCCTTTTCTGACATTGAAGTCCTGCTGGAGCCTCCAGAGATCTGGGGGTTAACACAGCAGTCCTCGCAGTGTTATTCTCGGGCCTGCCGGAATGACTTTCTTCTTTCCTCCAGCTGTCCAACGTCCTCCTATTCTGCTTGTGGTTTGCAAGGCACTGTGTAATCTCAGATTCTAAGGTTCCCACACATAACCCCCTTTCACCCACTCCAGGGCCTGATATTTTTCCTTGCTTTTATTTTCTCTCTTTTTTTTTTTTATTTTTTTGAGACAGGGTGTTACTCTCACCCAGGCCAAAGCACAGTGGCACAATCATGTCTTACTGTAGCCTCAACTCCCAGGCTCAGGTGATCCTCCCACCTCAGCCTCCCGAGTTGCTGGGACTACAGGCGTGCACTGCCACACCCTTTAATTTTTGTATTTTTGTAGAGACAGGGTTACACGATGTTGGCCAGGCTGGTCTCAAACTCCTGGCCTCAGGCAATCTGCCCGTCTTGGCCTCCCAAAGTGCTGGGATTACAGGCATGAGCCACTGTGCCCAGCCCTGATTCATTTCTTTGAGTTAAAGTTTAAATGGTGTTTCTTGTCACCTTTTAAAGTGTGAGTGCTTTTGGGAAAGAAAATTCATTAAACTGCTTCAGACCATAATTATCTTAATATGAGCTCCTCTATCAGGCCCCTCCCTTCTCCCTCTTTCTTTTTCCTCTCCCTCCGTCTCCTTTTTCTTTCTTCCTTTCCTCCCTTTCATGCAGTTTTATGTATATAAGTGCTTTAAAAAGTCAAATAGTTTTATAAGGCTTAGAACAAAAAAAAAGAGATATCTCTCTCTCTCCACCCTTCCTCACTCCCAGTTCTGACTTCTTAGAAAGCAACCTCTCTCTTAACTTTTCCTTCTGGTTTTTGCCTCCATATTTCTAAATAAATGGGAATACTGCTATTTTTTGACTTTTTAGAAAAACTTTTAGATAGTGCTTGTTGGTCTCTGTTATAGAAGATGAATATATAGCTCTTTTTTTTTTTACCCCAACCCACATAAACACACACCAACATCAAGCTTTACATTATTATAATTATACTATTCACAGCTGAGTCATATATGGTACAGTAATTAAATGTCCCTTCTATAAATTTTCATTTTTGTTTTCTTTGTATGTATTGTTAATTTATCTTCAATTCGCTACCGCTTACAGTATCCCCTTGCAATCTGTTCAAATGCATGATTGCTTTCATTTCTTTCTTAGGACTTCCCTCTTGGTGTCCAGCCCATTTTAGCCTTGGCTGCTTTCCTGGCACGCTGACGTCCCTATACCTCTCTTCCTGGGTAAATCCCACACCTTCCCTTTCTTGACTCACTCACTTATTCTGGAGGAGGATGTCTTCCAGTAGCCTACTTAGAAGAGTACATGAAGAATGAAATTTGCGATCTTGTAGGTCTCAAATCTTTTTACCCTACTCTTATTTGTGATTTGGTAACTTGGCCAGCTATCTTAGTTCAGTCACATTGTTATAACAAAGTACCATAGACTGGGTGCCTTATAAACAACAGAAATTTTCAACATTAGTTCTTGTCCACCTAGAGTATGGGGAGCCATGTTTGAAATCAGGAAGGCCCTTGACAGCCAAGCAGCAGCCTGGACACTCAACTTCATGGAGGATAAAGGCTGCCAGGAAGGAAGAGAAAGGGAGAGAAGGAAGGTGAGAGATTGTCGAAGAAAAACTGTTACTTCAGTGTGGGCATTAGGTGAGCCAGGACCTCCATGAAACGAATGTACTGAATCACAGATGGTCCAGCCACCAGGACAGGCCCCCATAAGAAGTGCAGCAAGACGGAGTCCAAGTCTTGTCTAAAGTCACAGGATATCAGAGTGACAGAGCTGGAAGGGACCACAGTGATCATCCATCCAACTCTTTCATTCCAGGCTCAGGGCTTCAGGGCTACGTCTTGATTCACAGAGCACGGCGCTGGCTGCAACTGGTGCCGCCGTAGAGGGACAGCACCCACTGCCCATGTGCTTTGCTCTCCAGCTCCTAGAACTTGATGCACAGCTTTCTGCACGGGGCACTGGGTGACTCCCTGGGCAGTAACTCTGTGCCCCATCAGCTCTTCACAGTCTGCCTTCCAACCACCCTGGGGCCCCTGGGCTCTGCAAATTCACCATCAGCTCTGCAGCTTTGAGCTTCTGATGTGGTGTTTTCTTAGGTCCTCTTGGGTTTCGAGTTAATTTCAGGATGGTCACAGTTTTTGCTTTTTGGGAGATGCGCTGGAACAAGGCAAGGGTGAAAGCAGGCCGCTGCAGTTGTCCAAGCCTCCATCATAGTGGCGTGTACCAGGTAGAGATGGTGGCCGTAGCAAGAAATGGGAAAATTCAAGGCTTATTTTAGAAGGAGAACTGATAGGACTTGCTGATGGACTAGGAATGAAAGTGGGGAATTAGGTGTGACTCCTCAATTCCAGCTTAAAACAGTGGAAACTCATGGTGCCAGGTACTGTCAGAGGCAAAGCTGGGCCGTGGAGAGGTGGTTTGGGGGGAAAATAAAGAGATTTCTAAGACATGCAAGATTAATTTCCGTGTTTCAGACAATACAACAGGAGGTTGTCTGAAAACATCAAATGGACATAACCCTGAACCCTGGCGATTTCAGGATACTCCTCTGGGAAATCAAAAGGCTGAATAAAATCATCTCAATCTACCCTGCCCGCACCGCACCAGCCTTCATTCCAACCCCTGGTCTAGGATGGTCTCTTACCAGAAGTTGGACCTGTGACTCATATCTCAGAGGAGAGATCTAGGCTAAAATGCATGGACTTGAGACAGCAGCATGAAGTTAATACTTAAATTCAGGGGAACTTAAGCAATCATATGGCAAGAAAGTATGGGAAGAAAAGAGAAGATGGTTCTGGACCGCCTGAGCCTTGAGGAACCCCAGCTTTCAGAGGTCAAGTAGAGGAGAAAGACCCTAATCATTCCTGTTCTTTTAGCACTCTGGAGGAAGGTGGGCAAAGCAGTAGAATACCTGTTCAGACTTAAATGACTTAAGTTTTCCCTTGACTTGTGGAGCGTGTCTGGTAGGGACAAAGACTACAACTATTACCTAAAACCCAGCCTCCGGCAACCAGGAAATGACTCCCTCTGTGAGGACAGTGACCCAGTTAAATCATCAGCTACTCCAAACTCCAAGGGAAGGTTTTCTAAAGAAAGACCCTGTCCATTAAAACCATTGGAAACTGAAGATTTGATTTCACAGTTTGGTAGTCAACTCTGTGGTGGAATGTATCTGTGACACATAGAGAAACAGTTAATGATAGAAAACATCATCACTTCTGAAGGAGGCCATTAGAGAAGGTTACTGGTGGCTCAGTAATTCTTCAGGGGGCCAGATGCAGGGGCTCACGCCTATAATTCCAGCACTTTGGGAGCCCGAGATGCAAGGATCACTTGAGGCTAGAGGTTTGAGACAAGCCTGGGCAACATAGTGAGATCCCTGTCTCTATAAAAAAATTTTTAAAAAATTAGCATGGAATGGTGGCATGCACCTGTAGTCCCAGCTGCTCAGGAGGCTGAGGCAGGAGGATCACTGGAGCCCAGGAGCTGGAGGCTGCAATAAGCCATGATCACACCGCTGCACTCCAGCCTGGGCAACAGAGCAAGACCCCATCTCTAAATAAATAAATAGTAATAATAATAAAAATACTAATAATTCTTCAGTACCAAACATAAGCTCAGGGCAAAGTTTGCCCACGTTCAGAGAAAAGTGGGCAGTGAACATAAAACTCAAATGGTGAGTCCAGGACCAAATGGAGCCATTCATACGGTAAGCAAGTTGCTGCCATTTTTTAATGTAAAATTGGGCAGCTTCCCTGCCTCTTTTTTTTTTCTCATCAAGATATGTAAGTTTTCTGTCCCATTGGGCATCAGGCTGATTTCCAGCTTCTTTGTATATTAGAAGTAAATTTAGAAACGACAATAGGATTAAAAAGAAGACATGGTGCTTGCTCATGCCCTTTCTTCTTAAACAATTTAATTTTTAAAACTGCTACCTAAATGAAAATGAACAAGATCATTTTAATTTCCAAATTACATGTTTCTAAAAAACACAACCCGATAGCTTCCAGCTCAGGAAAGTCCTCTTACTGTGAGTCTCAACTAATCATTTGCGACTGTGAAAAAAAGAAGCTTTAATTGAGATTTTTTTTCAGACACTACTAAATGCAGTTGTAATTATTTATTCAAAAACAACCTCATCTATATTATGTCCAGCAGAATAATATATAGTTTCCCACTCCGAAATGAGGATTATTGGGTCTTCCAACAATCTGTCAGAAGCTGGTATAAATGAGTGTATTTTCATGCAAATAACTGAGATATTCTCTTTAAAGAATTAATATCCAACTTCTGTTGCATAAAATTGTTCAGCATTATTTAGTTTCTTGCAAACTAGAATACTACAAGTTATACAAAAATCACTAATACAATAGAAAATATTTTGAATAGCTTTATTGATTAGGGGAAAGGATATATTTCATGATCTTTATAAAATAAAGTGGAAACGATACAGAAAAGTATAAAAGGAAATGAAGATCATCTGCAATCAGATCACCTAGAGATGGCCACGGTAAGCATTTCGTGTGCACACTCACAATCTTTTTCTCTGTGGCTGCTTGTGCCCTCCACAGCACATACATAGTCCACCCCATACACACAACATTGAGATCCCATTGTTAGTACGACCTGGTGACCTTTTCCCCTTAGTAGATCATGAACAAGCTCTTTTGTAATTTCATGGTCTGCTTATGAGTATTAACATCTACATAGTATTCCACTGTATAGCCACACCAGCATCTACTTAACATTCCCAGATTACTGAACATCGAGTGTGTATTTTTTCCAGTTACAATAATGGTGCAGTGAACAATCTGTACATAAGAAGCTTTGTTTACATCTCTGATAACTTCCTTAAGGTAAATTTCTGTAAGTGGAATGGGTACATCTGAGTATATTTCACACATTAAAGTTCTTTTTAATTAATAGACTATTTTCTAGAACAGTTTTAGGTTCACCCCCAGTGTGCTGGATTTGTTGCAATTGATGACCTATATGGACACATCATCATCACCCCAAGTTCATGCTTTACATTAGGGTTCACTCTTGGTATTGTACTTTCTATGGATTTGGAAAAATGTGTAATGACATGTATTTTCCAGAATAGAATTACACAGAGTAGTTTCACTGTCCCCAAAATCCTTGGTTACCCACATTTCAAAGGCAAGTTAAATATTACTTAAGAGTGGTCCAATTCATACTCTACCAGTGTGTTTGAAAGTTTCTGTACCCCAGAATTATTCTAACACTAAGAATTTGATATGATTTGGATCTGTGTCCCCATGCAAATCTTATGTTGAAATGTAATCCCCAATGCTGGAGATGGGGCCTGGTGGGAGGTGATTGGATCAGCAGGGCGGTTTCTTGTGAAGGATTTTGCACCACCCTCCTTGGTGTTGTCGTCATGGTAGTGAGTTCTCTTGAGATCTGGTTGTTTAAAGGTGTGTGACACATCCCTGCCCTCTCTCTTGCTCCTGCTCTGGCCGTGTAAGATATGCTTGCTTCCCCTTTGCCATCTGCCATGATTGTAAGTTTCCTGAGGCTTCCCCAGAAGCAGAAGCCACTGTTTTCTTTGCAGCCTGCAGAACCATGAGCCAATTAAACCTCTTTTCTTTGTAAATTACCCCGTCTCAGGTGTTTCTTTATAGCAGTACAAGAACAGACTAATATAGAATTATGAGAAAAAAATTTGATAGCTGAATGATGATATCTCATTTTGATCTTTTAATGAGTTTTAGCGAGTCACGTAGTTATCGGTTATTTGAATTCTACAAAATGTTCATACCCTCTGCCTGTTTTAAAGTTGAGTGTTTATTTTTTCTTATTGATTTATACAAGATATTTATATTATCCATTTTCATGTATATTACAATGATTTTTTCCGTGTTCAGAGACTGTCTTTTACAGTCTATATTTAATGGTTGTATTTTGTTGGCTTTTTAACATATAGATGTTTTATTTCTTACACAATTAAATCTATTGAAAATTAGTTGGTCCTGATTATTTGAAACTATAATTTATAAATGGTGATTTTAAAAAGGAAATACAGATCACCAATACAAATAAAAAGGGCATACCATCACAACTTCAAAAATCCAACATAAAACAATAATATACCGTTTTTAACCTATTGTATTAGCGAAGATTAAAAGCCTTGATAACCTGACTTGTTGATGAAAGCATATGAAAATAAATACTTTTATACTCTGCTGGTGGATGTGTAAATTCAGCAACTTCTTTGGAGGGCCATTTGTCAATATCCATTCCTATTTAGAATTCAGAGACCCTTTAACCCAGCAATTTCTCTTCTGGTCATTTAGCCTATATTTATTCTGGTAGAAATGTGCAAAGATATATGTACAGGAGGTTTATGATAGAATTACTTGTAATAGAAGAAAGGTAAAAACCAACCTGTATTGTTTATTTATTCAACAGACGTTGATGTAGTGCTTACTACGTACTAAGCATCATTCTAAGCATTTTACAAATATAAACTGATTAAATCTTCCTAGAAATCCTGTACCAGTTGGATACACAAGTTTCAGAAACTGCAATTCCAACTAGCTTAAGAAAATAGTAAAGTTAGTCTCTCATATAACCCTAAGTCCAGAGGTTAGAAGCTCAGAAGTGGTGTGGGAAATAACTCAAAGCTGCCCTCAAGAAGCTAGGTCTTTCCTGGCTCAGCTCTGCCATTTGTGGGATTAGCACCTCTTCTCATGGTTGCAAGATGGCTGCACATTTCCTGGTGTCTCTCTAGAGGGGAGATGAAGAAGAGAGAAGGCAGAGCATAACTCCCCTCCCCTATCTATGCATGCACTCTAAGCCCTAATCTTCAGTCTAATTGATCAGCTTGGGTTAGGTATACATTCCTAGATAACAACTATCACCTGGGTAAAGCCGGGTTCTGCAGGGCTTAAGTTAATTAGTCTTCCCTTCTGGAGCTGGGGGAAGGGATAAATAATTTAACAAACTTAGAATGGAGGTTTGAATGGAAAGAGGGAAGAGATGATGTTAGGAAGGTAACTAATAGTGCCCATCTCACAACCTCAATGTCCATAAAGAGTTGATTAAATATATTCATGGTGCATCCATTAAACGGAAATTTGTATACCATTGAAAAGAACAAGGTAATCTATATATGGTAACATGGAAAAATCTCAGCTGTATTGTCTTAGTCCATGTGAGCTACTATAAAGAAATACCTGGGGCTAGGTAATTTATAAAGAAAGAGGTTTATTTGGCTCACGATTCTGCAGTCTGTACAGGAAGCATGGCACCCGCATCTGCTTCTGGTGAGGACCTCAGGAAGCTTCCAGTCACGGTGAGGGGGAGGGTAACAGGCATCACACGGTAAGAAAGGGAGGAAGGAACACAGACGGGGAGGGGCCCCACATTCTTTTAAACACCCAGCTCCTGCAAAAACTAATAGGGTGAGAACTAACTCATTTCCATTCAGATGGCACCAAGCTATTCCTGAGAGAGCCACCCCTATGACCCAGACACCTTCTGCTAGGCCCTACCTCCAACACTGGAGATCAGATTTCAACATGAGATTTGCAGGGGACAAATATCCAAACTATATCATATATTAACTTTTTTTGAGACAGAGTCTCACTCTGTCACCCAGGCTAGAGTGCAGTGGCGTGATCTCAGCTCGCTGTAACCTCCATCTCCTGGGTTCAAGAGATTCTCCTGCCTCAACCTCCTGAGTAACTGTGACCGCAAGCATGTGACATCATCCCTGGCTACTTTTTGTATTTTTAGAAAAGATGGGAGTCTCACCATGTTTCCCAGGCTGGTCTCAAACTCTTGACCTCAGGTTATCTGCTTGCCTCTGCCTCCCAAAATGCTGAGATTACGGTGTGAACCACCATGCTCAGCCAAATTTTTTTTTAAGTAAAAAGATATTGGGTATCATATGCTGTCATTTGGTAGAAATACAGAAATAAATCAATTATGTTTGGATACGTGTAGAATATTACTGAAAGAAGACTTCTAAGGAGTGAAATTAAAATGGGAAAGAAGTAGGGAAATTATGATGCGCAAATTTAGGGTTAAGAAAGCATTTTGGATTTCAAAAAAAGTTTTCTTGGAATGTGTGGTAGGTAGAATAATGAACTCCTATGATATCCATGTCCTAATCCCCAGAACCTGTGACTATGTTACTTTATGTGGCAAAATAAATGTGATTAAAGTAAGGATCTTGAAATAGGGAGTTATGTAATCATAGGGTTCCTTATGAGAGGAAGACAGGAGGATTAGAGAACAAGAAGATGTGATGAGAGAAGCAGTGGTCAGAGTGAGAAGGAGATGGGATGATGACGATATATTGCTGGCTTTGAAGAGGAGGATGGGTCCACAAGTGAAAAGATGCTGGAGGTCTCCGAAGGCTGGAAAAGGCAAGGAAATGGATTCTTCCCTGGAGCCTCCAGAAAGAACACACACCTGAAAAAAGATCTTGATTTTAGCCCAATAAGACTCATTTTTGGCTTCTGACCTCAAAGCTGTAAGTTAATACATTTGTGTTGTGCTAAGTCACTAGATTTGTAATAATTTGTTACAGCAGTAAAAGGCAATGAATGCGGAAAACAGATTTTCATTTTTGCTCTGCTGAATTAATTTTAAGTTGAAAATTTAGGGCTGGAGAAAGTATATTACTTGCCGCTGAAGTCCTGCTATCAAATATACATAAAACACTTTTAATAGTTGCATAGAGCAAATTAGCTAAGTGCAGCTTTATATCATATATGCATAATAACGGTTGCTGGGAAATATGAGAGCTGGACTTACACACTTGGCTTCTCCTTCTGCCTTTGCATTTACTATCTTTATGACCTTGGGTTGGTTATTTGTGAGAACTCAATGAATTAACGTATTGTTTTAAAATGTACCTGGGATTTGGGTTTTATTCAGGTGTATGAGGCCAACAAATCAGGAGAAAACTGCCATTGAAAAGATAGTTTATTACTCACAGTTCCCAAGAGGAAGAGCCACACCCATGCAGCGTCATAGGAGGGAAGTGCCTGGTCAAGTCATGAACTCAGGAGAGAGTCCAGGCTGGAGAGCAAGCTGTCACCTAAGAACATTCACAGTTGGAAAAGAAAAGGAGGAAGAGGCATTGTTGTAACCTGGATTCTCTAGCAGAGCCTATGATATATTGAGAGTATATTCTTAGGAGAAAATGGTAAGGGAGTCCAGGGAGGGGAGAGAAAGAAGCCACATGAGAACGTTGTGTCAGATAAAGTCTAGCTTCAGCTTTATCCTGCTCTGGAGTGTGAATTCTAGCACAGTGTCTTGAGGCAGGTGAATGAGATATCTGTATCCCTACACCTTTTGGTCCTGGGTCATGGGCTGCTGGAGGCAGAAGTCGGGGCAGTAGAAGAGAGGATGTCTTTGAGGCTGGGTGCAGTGGCTCATGCCTATAATCCCAGCACTTTGGGAGGTAGAGGTGGAGGAATTGCTTGAGCTCAGGAATTCAAGACCAATCTGGGCAACACAGTGAGACCTTGTCTCTACAAAAAACATTTGAAAACTTAGCTGAGCATGGTGGTGCACACTTGTAGTTCTAGCTACTGGAGAGGCTGAGGCAGAAGGACCACTTGAGCCCAGGAGTTTGAGACTGCAGTGAGCCATGATGGTGCCACTGCACTCCAGCCTGGGCAACAGGAGAGGTGGTTTTGATGGCTTGGGGTCAAGCCTCTGGAGAAGGCCACAAGTGCAAACCATTAGCCACAGCAGCCAAAGAAGCTGGGAAATGGATGCACCAAGCAAGCTGGTTAAAGGGCCCCCAGGGCATTGGCAGAACATGATAGCACCTGCTACAAGCCACCCCTTGCCCCACTCAGATCCTCCTGCTTCTCACCTGTGGAGCCCCCATCCTACCATAGCACTAGTGTGCTGGCTGCTCCCAGACTCTGGGAAAACTCACCAGATGTGAGTTGAGCGGCAAGCTACAGCCCCACTGGAGCAGTTGGTCCCAAGGCTGCTACTGATGCTTGTCATTCCCCGCTTCCACCGCCCATTCTAGATGTCACTTGCCTGTCGCTCTCACTGCTGTCACGGAGCCAGATCTCTAACAGCCTTTCCTGCCATCCGCTCTGGTCTGCAGGAAAACAACTGTACTGAGCCTCGCAACAGTACTCACTTCCTTCTCACCAGCACTGTCTCAGTTTTCTTGTTTTGTTTGTTTTTTTTTTTTTTTTTTAACAGGGTCTTTCTCTGTCACCGAGGCTGGAGTGCAGTGGTGCCATCGCAGCTTACTGCAGCCTCAAATTCCTGGGCTCAAGCAATCCTCCCGAGTAGTTAGGACTACAGGTGTGCACCACTACACCTGGTTAATTTTTTAAAATGTTTTTGAAGAGACAGGCTCTGGCTGTGTTTCCCAGACTGGTCTCAAACTCCTGGGCTCAAGTGATCCCCCTGCCTCAGCCTCCTAAAGTGCTGCAATTACAGGCACGAGCCTCCGCACCTGGCCTGTCTGAGTTTTCTTTCTATTGCTGCATAAGAAATGAACACACTCTAGCACTTGAAACAATGCACATTTTTTATCTCAAAGTTTCCAACAGTTTCCGGTCAGAAGTCTGAACGTAATGTGGCTGGGTTCTCTGTTCAGGGTCTCACCGGGATTCAATTAAGGTGTCAGCAGGATGAGTTCTCTTCCAAGGGGGTCATCTTCCAAGCCTTTTTCTCGCCAACGTCCTGGGGGTCCTTTGACCAGGGGGTCCTTTTCCAAGCTCCCTGAGTGTTGACAGAATTTGGGTCCTTATGGTTGTAGGACTGAGGTCCCAGTCTCCTGCTAGCTGTCAGCTGCTGCTGGAAGTTTGGTACCAGGAAGTGGGTTGCTACTGTAACGAATACCTAAAAATGTGGATGTGGCTTTGGCACTGGGTCATAGGTAGAGGCTGGAAGAGCTTTGAAGTGCCTGCAGAAGCACATTCCTAGATTGTCTTGAAAAGGCTGTTGGTAGAAAGATGGCTGTTACAGGTGCTTCTGGTGAGGACTTAGGCAGAAATAAGGAATTCGTTATTGTATGCTGGAGGAAGGGTGATCTTAGTTATGTAGTTGAGGAGAACCTGGGACTGTGGCACCCCAGTGGCCTTGGCATACCAGGGGCCATAGCACCCCAGACTGCTCCACCTGCCACCAGTGCTGGGTCCTCACTATTGGTGAGCTAGTTGGTGACCCAATGCAAGAGTCCTACCTCTAGAGTCTACTTCTAGAATTACTCCTGATATCAAACACCTGAAGTCTGGTTCCTTAAAAGCAGAGCCCAGGATAGGGATTTTTAAAAACTAGAATACCCATTACTGGCAAAAATGAAACTTGAATTCTATTCTCTGTTAATGGTTTAGATTGCTTTGGAATCAACTTTACAATGTATATGAGTTTGTATCCTTAAATTTAATTGAATAATTGCATTTCTGGAACTGTATCTTATGGTAATCACAGGAAATTAACACAAAAATGTTAATTTAGTAGTTATTTATTGTGAAAAATGGAAGACAACCAAATTGTTCAGTCATTGAATGTTCAGTGATAAAATATTGAATTATTTACACCTTGTTTTGTTCCAAAGTGTGCTTCAATAGATTCTAGTCACTTACTAGTATATTAAGTGATAATGGCTCGTGTTGTAATTTCAGGAGAGTGAACCAATCCACAGACTTGGGGGGAGACAGAAATATTCATTTCCTATGTTCTTAAATGAAATTAAATCCAAATGCAGCCTTCATCTCCCTGGGCTAGCAGGAAATTTCATCCCAGGCATAATCTATTCCTCCCTCATCTTTTTCCAGTTCAGTAAATTATGTCCCCACCACATAGCTGCTTAAATCTAAACTCAAGTCACATTCCTGGATTGCCATCTCTTCCTCTGCCTCCCACTTCACACCCAGGATCAGCAGGTGCACACCCCCTAAGCACACTGGCAGTCTGTTTGTCCTCCAAGTCCCAATCTACCCATCCCCTTTACCTCCCTGGACTGGTCCCTCACTGGCCTTCCTGAAGCCCCTCTTGCTCCATCCGCTCCTCTGAAGCCTTTGAAGAGCATCCAGAATGATCTGTTAGAAAAGTCCGGCAGGGCACCCTGTATTTCTGCCCACATCCCCCCTCCAGTTGCCTGTTACCCAAGGCACGTCCCACCTCCCATCCCAGCAGGCGAAGCCCTCCTGGCTCTGGTGCTGTGACCCTCCCTCTCCCCTCTCCTTGCCCTCTCTGCAGGAGCCCCCATTTTGTTCTACAAGCTTTCTGAACTTGGCCATGCCTGAACCCTGTACCAGCTGCCCCCCGCCTGGGATGGCCTCCCTCGGGATCATTTCATGGCCAGCTCTTTAGCCTGAGAGTCATTTCTGCCGAGGTCACATCTGTCACTTCACCTGATCTTGATTCTTGACAGGGCACTCAGAACATGCTAGGTTTCTTTTTTATGCACTCATTCCTCATCTCCCCCACTAGATTATAAGCTCAAGGAGAAAGGGGGCCCTCGTCCACCTCGTGACCACTGAATTCCTGATACCTACGGTGGTCCTGACACACATCACCAGGAAATGACTCTTGGATAAATATTTCCCTCCAAGATGCTCAGAGTCCCAGCCAGCTCTGTCTGTCCATTCTGGCCCAAGTGCTTTAGAACCTCTCTGTGATGCCTGAGGCTGAGGGAGCCTTGAGGAGGCAGGAAGGCCCCTGGCTGCTCTCCAGCCTCCCTATGTGCCCTGGGTGAGCCAACTTATTCCCCGAAGTGACATCGTCTTCCCAGGAGCTGCCCCTGAGCAGGATGGGGTGCCCTCCTCACCCTCACCCCATACTCCCTGCGCCCATCAGGCTGGGCAGGGCTCCAGTTCTCCCGCCAAGGCCCAAGGCCTGGGCTCTTCTTGGCATTCGAACATTCAGCAGAAGCTACGCAAAAGTGTCTGGGGTCAGGGATTGTTCCCTTATTTAAATATCCATAGTGTTTAAGCAGCTCTCAGTTTTCCTCTGGGAAAATCTTTGAAGTTGAGAGTTGGAATACAAAAAGAATAGAGGAAACCCAAATTATCCTGCCACACAGTGTAGGGTGAAAACCACCAAATGCAAAATTGTAGGAAGTGATTGATTATAATGCTTTTTTTAAATGCATACACAGAACACTCAGAGAAAGTAAAAGAAAGTATTATCCATGGTTGTTTTGAAAGAGCTGTCACTATGGGCAATAGTGACTCTTCAACTTTAACGTGTATTTTATGTAATGAGAGTATGTTGCTTTTGTACATCTTTAAAAGTTTTTAAATTGTGCTTAAAATTTTTCTAACCAAGAATTTCTCATCTGATAATTTATTATTTGAATACATTCAAATGTGCATGTAGATTTCATTACAAGAATGATTATTAAATAATTTTTCATGATAGTAAAAAAGGTAAAAGCAAACTAAACATCAAGGAGACCTCCACCATGGTGAAATATAGGCAGGCATTAAAAAGTCTGGTTGTAAAAGAATACACCACGTTATGGAAAAACGTTCGCTATGCAGATAGATTCAAAAAGGGTTGCAAAAGAGAACATGAGCTCATTTTTGTAACTATATATAAATACTTAGAGAAAAACCGCTTCAGAGTGTAAAGCCAAAGTTAGCCTTCATTATTGCTCAAAGGAAGCATTGCAGGTGATATTAATTTTATTCTTTGTACTTGTCTCCATTTTTTCCCTCACTTTTTTTTTTCCTAGACGGAGTTTCACTCTTGTCGCCCAGGCTAGAGTGCACTGACATGATCTCGGCTCATGGCAACCTCTGCCTCCTGGATTCAAGTGATTCTCCTGTCTCAGCCTCCCCAGTAGCTGGGATTACAGGCGCCTGCCACCACATCTGGCTAATTTTTGTTTATTTAGTAGAGATGGAGTATCACCCTATTAGCTAGGCTGGTCCTGAATTACTGACCTCAGATGATCTGCCCATCTCAGCTTCCCAAAGTGCTGGGATTACAGGCACGAGCCACCATGCCTGGCCCTTCCCCCACTTTTTTAAAACAATGAACATTAGGTATTACTCTTCCAATACGGAAGAGGCATCGATAGAGGTTTTGCATATACAGAGTATTTAGGCAGTTGGCCCTTGAACAACACAGGAGTTAGGGGTGCCAACCCTGCCCCCCACAGTCTACTCAACAAACTGAGTATAACTTGACTTCCTGAAAACTTGGCTCCTAAGAGCCTGTGTTGACCAGAAGCCTTGCTGATAACATAAATAGTCAATCCATACACATTTTGTATGCTGTATATATCATATACTATATTTTTATAGTAAAGTAAGCTGGATATACTATTAAGAAAATCATAAGGAAGAGAAAAATATATTTACTATTCATTACATGGAAGTGGATCATCATAAAGGACTCATCCTCATCCTCTCCTTCACATTGGTTGGGCTGAGGAGGAGGAGGAAGAGGAGGGGCTGGTCCTGCTGTCTCAGGAGCGGCAGAGATGGGAAAGGTGGAGGAGGGTGGATGGGGCGGCAGGAGAGGCAGGAGAGGCAGGCACACTCGGTGTAACTTTTACTGGAAAAAGCCATGTATAAGTGGACCCACACAGTTCAAACCTATATTGCTCAAGGGTCAGCTGCACATGTATATACATTTTTTAAAGACCTTCACAATGGCCTGTTACTGTGTAGGAAAGCCAGGTCTCTGGGCAGAAGCACCCAGGAAGGCAGGGGAGGGAGGAAGGTTCATAGACTGGACAAGCCCAGGACTCGGTGGCCCACTTGGCTTCCTGGTACCTAGTGACTGGAAGTCGTGACAGTTGGTGACAGTTACCTTTCTCTTCTGGTTCCTCTGTTTGGATACTTTATGAGAGCACATGATGTTTAACAAGTATTTATTAAGCAGTTACTATGTGCCAGGCACTGCATCTGAGCTTTGGACAGATGAGGGGCTGAAGAAATGGCCCCACCCACAGAGCATGACAAGCCAGCCCTTTGGGATTGGCGGACCCTCATGCAGGGTGAGTAGCACGCGGTAGGCATAAGAGCTAGTGCAGAAGCAGGAAGCTTGATAGGCGGTTCTCAAAACACGGGTAAGAACTAAGTTAGGTGCTGTAAAAGATAGAGAAATTCTTCAAAGTTTTCATTTTAAACACTAAAGAATAGCCATTCCAGATACTAAAACTCCTTGCTCGCTGTTAGTTCCATACTCTAACCTCGCTGGCCGCTGTAGTTTATGCAGGCATGTCTGCACAGGCCAGGGCAAGCCCAGGTCATAGTCTACGCCAATCCTTATTTGGAAACCCCTCCTGATCATCTCATGACTAGCTTCCTCTTTTTCTTTGTTCTCTCCCCACTTGCCTATTTAGGAAAGTTTTAAGTTACTAGTCAATTGGGTCTTGCAATGAGAGGTCCCGTTTCAGTCAATGGGAACTGGACACAGCAGTAGGGTGACTGTGTCAGGTTATAAATGTTCCTGTCACCTTGGTTCGGTATGCTCTCATGGCAAGATTGCTGGCAATGGCTCCCCTTTCTGCAGAAAGTACAACTGACCTTGCTGAACGATCCATAGTCTGTGTTGATTTCTTTGCGACACCGAGAACCAGAACCCTGAGAACCCGTTTCCAGCAGGTGCTCTGGCGTTCGATCTTACTTGAACATTTTGACAAAGTGCATGATCTTGTTTGGCCCTGTCTGTAAATCACTCAGAGCACAGGCTTTGTGTGCAGAGGCCTGGGTTTGTTTGCACACCTGTTCGCTCTGAGACTCAGACACATTGCTTGACCTCTGTGTGTTCTGTTTCTGCTTCCATAAAAGGGATCAGTGCTACCTACATCGGAGCTGTTTCGACGTGTACATTGAATGAGGTTGATTGTGTGAAGCGCTGGCGGCTTTATTATTTACAGAGCATCACAAGATGATGACAGTGGCATGACCATCTAGGGGTGTCCCCAGAGACCTGCTCTGAGCACAGGTGGTGACAGTGCAGGTGCAGGGGCTGGCCCACCGCAGTTGTGGTTCTCAGCCTAGCCACCTTGGTCCGCTGGGAGACAGGAAGGTGCATTTGACTTCAGGTCTCTGAGATCACTTTGAACTTGGCCTCCTGGAGGAAGGGCAGATAACTAATGACCTCCTGCAGGGCAGCAGGGCCACTGAACTGGCCAGGGAAACAGAGCAGGAAACGCCACCCTCTCCCTGGCTTGGCGAGACCTGATGGCCTGTTTACAGGCTGACGTCAGTGTGTGCCGCTTTCCGCTCTGGGCGTTCTCGGCTCTTCTGTGAATTATAGCCTTCTGAGTTGCTGAGCCTGAGAGATAAGGGCCTGTGGTTGCCTCCCAGCCTCTTCCAGACTCACCAGGGGACATGCCCTGGCTCAGATGCGGCCGGGCTCCCAGACTACCGGCTGAAGGCTTGTACTCTCCAGCCCTTCTCCTGTCTTTCTGTGTCCCAGGCTACTGTCTCCCTGCTCACAGCCCTAACTGCCTAATGGGGTATGTGAGTGTTCGTGTTATTCACACATCATTAGCTGGGATTTTCTGCCAAGTGATGCCCTGTTGATACAACCTTTGGCACCTTGTTTCCCTCCCACTGTCTGTGATTTTCTTGAGCTGTGTTTGACCAAGTTTTCAATGTGTGGTATATATGGGAAGAACATGAGCCATGAAAAGGCCAAACTTGGACTTGAACCCAGGCTTTGCTGTGTGACCCAAGCACGTGACTTATCTTCTGCACCTCATGTTCCTCACCTGCAAAACAGTAGAACAGTACCTGCCACAGAGGCTGGCAGAGAGGATTACATGAGTCAATATGGACACACATAGGACACACCTAGGGTGGTGCCTGGCATATGGTGGGTGCTTAATAAATGCTCTTTACTACCTAGTGAGTTTCACAAGACCCTTTAGAAGTTGCTATTTAAGATTTCACCTTGGATCAAACCTTCTATCAAGAAAACTAAGAAAAGTTTGTCTTTTCCTGATGAGAGCTATGTTACTGAAGCAGAAATGAGTGGCGGAGCTGGGCAGCTCCCCAGGGAAGCCCGAGGCTAAGTCTGTGCCCGAGTCCATGCCCCTTCCTCTCTCCTCCCTGTGGAGGGGGTCTGGTGCCTCATCAACATCCAAACTGCTGGCTTTGGTGGTGCAGACAGATAGGATCTGGCAGAGCACTCAGGCAAGCTTCCCACTTGCTAAGCCGAATCATTCCCTTTGGTTACACCCCGGGCAATGCCAAGTAAACAACTTCAGGGACCCAGACAGAGCAATTAAAATGATCCTAGGCAGCTGCCTGCCAAGTGAAGTGATTCCTGCTAAACTCTGGATTAGCATTCACTAAAGTGTGTTCCGTCGAACACGGGATGGGAGGGAAATAAATAAGAGCCATGGGGAGGAAAGGGTGCATGCTAAGGGCACTCAGGAGATTCGAGGCCAGGTTAGGCTGAGCAGGTTTCTTTCCTGCACGCCTTCTCAGACCTCGGCATTCAATGCCTTGTCAGTCTCTCCACAGGCTATACCTACAGTGTTTCCCAAACATGCCTGCCTGTACAGCTCCTTTCTTCAGGAACTCCTATTAACACATTGCAGAACTAGGATTCCTCTGAGAAACGTTTCTAGAAATATTGCTGGGTTTTAAAAATAACTTTATTGAAGGATATTTTGCATATCATATAATTCATTCATTTCAGGTGTAGAATTCAATGATTTTTAGAAAATTTACTGAGTTGTACAATCACTGCTTTAAATCAGTTTTAGGACATTTTCATTGCACCCCTGAAATCCCTGTGCCCATCAACTGTGAACCCCTGTCCCCACCCCCTACCCTACGCAGCCACTCATCTTATCCATCTCTATAGATATGCCTTGAGAAAATTGCTTTTTTTTGAGGGGATGGTAAGATATACATAACATAAAAATTGCCATTTTAGCCATTTTTAAGTGTGCAATTCAGTGCCATGAAATACATTCACATTGTTGTGCAATCATCACCATTGCTCATCTCCAGAACTTTTTCATCACCCCAAACAGAAACTCAGTATCCATTAAATAGTAACTCCCCCTCCCCTGTGCTCCCGGTACCCACTTGGCCACTTTCTGTCTCTCTGAATTTGACTATTCCAGGAATACAAGTGCAATCATACAATTTGTCCTTTTGTGACTGGCTTATTTCATTTAGCACAATGTCCTCAAGCTTCATCTTTACTGTAGCATGTATCAGAGTTAGGCCAAGTGCAGTGGCTCCCCGCTAAAATCCCAGTACTTTGGGGAGGCCAGAGTGGGTGGATTGCTTAAGCCCAGGAGTTCAAGACCGGGCTGGGCAACATGGTAAGACCCCCATCTCTTCAAAAAATAAAATTAGCTGGACATGATGGCATGCACCTGTAGTCCCAGCTACTTAGAAGGCTGAGGTGGGAGGATCACCTGAGCCTGGGGAGGCTGAGGCTGCAATGGGCTGTGATCACACTGCTGCACTCTAGCCTGGGAAACAGAGTGAGTCTCAAAAAAAAAAGAAGAATTTTAATCCTTTTTAAGGACATAATATTCCATGGTATGTATATACAGATTGAGTATCTCTTACCTGAAATGCTTGGGAAAAAAAGTGTTTTGGATTTTGGATTTGTTTCAGATTTTGTAATATTTGCATTACACTTACCAGTCGAACATCAAATATTTTGCTGACTTTCTAGTAAGATTGTTTTGTTGTCATTGAGTGGTAGGAATTCTTTATATATTCTAGATCTTAACTTGCTAAGTTGTAGGAGTTCTTTATATAATCTAGATCTTAATTCCCTATCAGATACATGATTTGCAGATATTTTCTCCCATTCTGTGGGTTGTCATTTCACTTTCGTGATAGTGTCCTTTGATGCACAAAAGTTTTTAATTTTGGTGAAGCCCACTTTATCTCTTTTTCTTTGGTTGCCTGTGCTTTTGGTGGGAGAAACATTGCTTACTGCTTTTTAAGGATCAAGCAAAACAAAAAAAAAACAAAAAAAAACAAAAAAAAACAAAAAAAAACGCCTACCTGTGAACATCAAACAGAAAAATAAAGTTGCCAGGTATTCTTATTACACCTCTAGAAATAGTTTTTTGAAAACAAAAACTCCCAAATAGTCGGTTGTTCCAGTCACGTGACTTGGCATATAGTTAAACAACAGTTGCTGCTGTTACTGAATATGTATTGTTCACTGACAATGTGTCAGACGCAGCCAGAGTCTGAAATACAAGTCGTTGTCAGTTCTGGAGTTGTCTGTCCTAAGTGAGAAGAGAGGCATATTTATTAGTAAAACTCAGTGGCAGGTGACAGAAAACCGGTTTAAAATAACTTAAAAGGGGAATTCACTTACTTTTGTTATCAAAATGTTGAGGAGGAAGGTAGAGGTTTTTACTAGATCCAGAGGCTATATATCAATTACTTCTCTTTTCCTCTCCCTCTTTTTTCCTCCTCTCCTGCTGTGTTTAAATGTCTGTGTCCTCCCAAAACTCACATGTTGAAATCCTACTCCCCAGGTTGATAGTGTTAGGCAGTAGGGCTTTTGGGAGGTGATGAGGTCATGAGGGCGGGGTCCTCAGGAATGTGATTAGTGCCCTAAGAAAAGAGGCCCCGGAGCGGCTCCTTGTTCCTTTTACCAGGTGAAGTTATAGGGAAAGGATAGCCGACTCCAAACTAGGACATGAACCCTCACCAGACGTCATATCTGTTGGCACCTGGATCTTGGACTCCCCAGCCTCCAGAGCTGTGAGAAATAAATTTCTGCTGTGTATATGATATTTAACAGACGAATGCCCTCCTTGTCTGTGTCTTTTATTCTCTCTGTTTCTTGGCTCTGCTTTTAGGTCTCCTCTTACCCACTGGCCTCTTTCCGTGCTACTGTGTATAACTTCCTGTATGCATCTAGAGGACGTCATAAGCAGCTGTAGCATATGTGGAGTTAGTGCACAATACCAATAATTGAAATCCTAAATCCCAGCGAATTCATTAAAAGGGCCATAGGGATGGACCACCCTGATTGGCCAGCCTGCTCTAACTGGTTCTGATTTACGTAACTGAAGAAGTCCACGGAGAAATTCTGGTTTCAGGCATAGCTTGATCTAGGACTCAGTTCCTGCAGGATCCATGTCTGAGCTCCACATCCTCCTTCTCAGTCTTTCCAGGGAACCTACAGTGCAGTTCCCAGTGCTCCCTGTGGCTCCCTGTGCCTCCTGTCCTCACACCACCGAGCCCAGGAACAGGAGCATGTAGGTGCCAGGATTCCCAGAGCAGACCTGAGGCTATGAACAGACAAGCTGAGATATGGGCCCAGCCCTGCGTGAGTCACCATGACTCAGGACCCATCCCTGTAGTGGGGGAGAGGATATGCTAACTGGCCCCTGGACCTGAAGTTGGGGCCAGTCCCACCCAAACCCCAACTGAGAAAGGAGAGGGGGTGGCTTAAAATACCAGCACAGAGTGAAACACACAGGTATTTAATACCGACGTCAGGAAGGAAGAGGAAAGGGTTCCGGCAGTCAGCAGGTGTCCATTATAGGAGAATAATTTAATTATCAAGGACGACAGGCAACAGTACAAAGTTAAAATGAACGATCAGGTTCGTATTGGGTGACAAAAAGTGCTGCCTGGGGACAATTACGAGGAGGGCAGCTAGTTTCCAGGCCTTAGAGATGTCACTTTATACTCCCTTGTGACTGCAAGCTGGTTTGTTCTCCTCAAGGATGGCAGACTTTTCACGAGCAGCTACTGTGCCCTGGTCTTAAGGGGTGCTGTCACCCTGCCCTCTGGAGCACCCAGGACAGTTGGCAGATAAACTCGTATGTGCTGTAGTCACAGGCACTGGTGTCCCTCAGGCCCTCCAGGACAGCACGTGGAACACTTTGGACCACAGGTTTGAGTTAGGAAACTGTGGTCCTAGAGATAACAAAGGCCTCATTGACGTGAGCTAGATGGAGGTTGAGAGAATGATGGACAAGCCCAGAGAAGTCCTCCTGGAGGGACAGCACCTGTGAGGCCAGAGATTTCTGACAGTCGGAGGACAGGGCAGAGCATGCTCAGCCAGGGAGGGGAGGGGACTGAGACCTGCTCAGGGGGTGCACTGAAGCGTGGCCTGCACCACGCCAGGTGCTGGTAGGGGGTGGGAGAGGGGCCTGCAGGGCATGGGCTGATGGACAAGAGGCTAGTGGGTGATGGAGAACACGGCGGCGTTGAACACAGGAATGGTGTGTGATTCAGGGAAGTCTCTGGGAAGGGGAAGAGACTAAAGACACAGAGGTCATTTTCTGCAGAGGGGAGAGATGCTGAGGCCTGACTTAGGGCATGGGTTGGGAAAAGGTGAAGGGATAATTCTGAGGGAGACTCAGTGGGTCCCAGTGGCTGTTTGGAATTCAGCAGTTGAGGGAAGAGTTGTATTTACAGAATAACAAACCTGTATAGTCATGCATCACTTAATGACTGGGAAATGCATTGTGAGGTGATTCCAGCACTGTGCTAACATCACAGAGTGATTTGCATAAACCAAGCTGGTAGAGCCTACTGCACACCCAGACTGTGTGGTGTGGCCCGTTGTTCATACTGCACACCTGCACAGCATGTGACCAGACTGAACACTGCAGGTGACTGTAACACAGTGCTAAGTATGCGTGTATCTAAACGCAGAAAAGTTATAGTGAAAATCAGAATCTTACAGGCCCACCATCACAGGGTCCGTCTTGATAGAAGTGTCTTTATGGAAGAAGGACTGTTCTGGCAAAGGGCATGGAATTTGGCCTGAAGTCACAATTCTTCCTGTGTTCCTACTGATGGACATTTGCGTTTCTACTGATGGACTTTTGTGTTTCTACTGATGGACAGTTGTGTGTTTCTGCTAATGGACAGTTGTGTTCCTGCTGATGGACATTTGTGTTTCTATGGATGGACATTTGTGTTTCTACTGATGGACATTTGTGTTTCTACTGATGGACATTTGTGTTTCTATGGATGGACATTTGTCTTTCTACGGATGGACATTTGTGTTTCTACTGATGGACATTTGTGTTCCTACTGATGGACAGTTTTGTGTTTCTACTGATGGACATTTATGTTCCTACTGATGGACATTTGTGTTTCTACTGATGGACTTTTGTGTTTCTGCTGATGGACAGTTGTGTTCCTGCTGATGGACAGTTGTGTTTCTACGGATGGACATTTGTGTTTCTACGGATGGACATTTGTGTTCCTACTGATGGACATTTGTGTTCCTACTGATGGACAGTTGTGTTTCTACTGATGGACAGTTGTGTTTCTACGGATGGACAGTTGTGTTCCTACGGATGGACAGTTGTGTTCCTACTGATGGACACTTGTGTTCCTACAGATGGACATTTGTGTTTCTACTGATGGACAGTTGTGTTCCTACGGATGGACAGTTGTGTTCCTACGGATGGACACTTGTGTTCCTACTGATGGACATTTGTGTTTCTACGGATGGACATTTGTGTTTCTACTGACGGACAGTTGTGTTTCTACGGATGGACATTTGTGTTTCTACGGATAGACATTTGTCTTTCTACGGATGGACACTTGTCTTTCTACTGATGGACATTTGTGTTTCTACGGGTGGACATTTGTGTTTCTACTGATGGACTTTTTTGTTCCTGCTGATAGACAGTTGTGTTCCTGCTGATGGACAGTTGTGTTCCTGCTGATGGACATTTGTGTTTCTACGGATAGACATTTATGTTTCTACTGATGGACAGTTGTGTTCCTACTGATGGACAGTTTGGTGTTTCTACTGATGGACATTTGTGTTTCTACGGATGGACATTTGTGTTTCTACGGATGGACTTTAGTGTTTCTA
>CAUYLG010037161.1:0-20257 GCA_963573385.1 Cacajao melanocephalus | reverse complement strand
TAAACACTTAAACATACAATGGTTTGCTTAAAAAAAAAAAAGAGAGAGAGAGAAATGTTACTTTTAACAAATGGAAAAAAGCACTGAAAGCCCATGAGTCAAGCCATAGCCAAAACCATGTTCTATCTTAAGTAGGTTCTTTCTTTCCTCCCTCTTTTTTCTTTTTTTTTTCTTTTTTTTTTTTAATAAAATCTCTCCCCAGACCACCATCACTTTTAATCCTCCCCAGATGGGGCTTCATCTTCAGACCCTTCATCCCCAGATTTCTCGGGTGGGGGGCTTGTAGATGTTTTCTTTTCTGGCGGGCTTTCCGGTTCCTCATCTTCTTCTTTGGGAGAAGGAGTCTTTTCCTTTGATGCCTTTGAAGCTGTGGGGCGACCCACTTTCCCTTTGCCTTTCACTGGACTTGGCGTCACTGAAAGTAGAAAAATAACGTGGGGAAGGGAAGAAAAAATTGTCTTTAATAAAAATCAGCTATAAAATAAAACAATCTGTAAGAATAAAATCTATAAAGACAATATGCAACTTACTAAAAACCAAGGCGGGCACAAGGGTACACATATATCCCTAGGTAAATTTATCTCAATTTCTAAACTGGTCACGACAAGTTACTACAATATGCTGCAGTATTTCCCATCAGTCTTTACCAATACTCTAATATGACGTTAGCAGTAATAACCTGTAATGAAGAAACGTCATGCTACAGAATACGCACAACATCCTTCATTGTTTGTGAAACAGTTGTTTATGGCAAAATTTGTTCATAAAAAGCTGGTCAAAAAGAGGGAAGGATAAGAATTAATCTGATTAGAAACTGAAGCCATCAAATACATCTGATAGTTCCATCATTCCTAACAGTAAGAAGTGATAAACAAAAGTTTAACAATGACTAGTTCTACCAAACAGAATAAAACCACTACACAAAAAGCAAATCAATTTCTGATTTAGTTAACAAACTAGCTCCAACTAGGTGAATATCTGGCAGAAACCATTAGGGCTCAGAAAAAAGTTAACTCATGTCATCAAGTGTGGTTTTATTCTGATAGCACGGAGGATGGGGTACAGATCAGAACGTGGAACTTAAATGTATTACTCTAGATTTGTGCATTTTCACAATTAAGTCTTTTCTGGCTGCTGAGACCCTGATACCAGTGAGGAAAAAAGAGCAGTAACAGCTATGATGATACAGTGTTTCTACCACTATGCCTGAAACAAACAGATCATTCTGAAATCTTGGCTCAAGTATGGCAATAATTGAAGAACATGCCTAGGCCCACCAGACTCTTAAACAGGCTAGTGTCTTTATTAATAAGAGATGCTTCCAGCTCCAGAATACAAGACCCTTTTAGATTTCTTGTATTCCTGCTAAACATTAGGCCAATACCAAATCCTAATGAAGAATTTCTGTATCGAAAGTAATGGTTCTCAAAATTTTTAAAGCAGTACATTTAATTTCACTTCTGCAGAACTTACCTGTAGCCTTTAGCCTGGGTTTAGGCATTTTCTTTTCTTTTCTCTCAGGTTTGGACTTCTTAACCATTTTTTTGTTTTTCTTTTTTGAACTGCCATAGTCGCTATCGTCATCATCTTCCATCAGGAAATCTTCATCGCTGCCGGAATCTTCTGAGAAGAAAGAATTTCAACATCTAACTTAAAGTACACATCCTTCCAAGTGAACAAAAGAAGAGAGTGACTAAGAATGACTACAGGATGGGATTTGGGAGTCAAACACCCTTGGATTCTATTTGGAGCTGTACTACCAATTTGACTGGAGTCATCACTGGCTTCATTTGTCAAATGGATTTTGCATGCCATGAGAGAGCTACGTGAGTGATGTGTTTGAAAAGTAGGTTGAAAACAGGAAGAGTCGGAGTTAACCTGAATAAAAACTGAAACCATCAAATAACTTTTGGTAGTTCCATCGCTTCCATGTAGTACTGGTTGAGACTAGGGAAACAAAACTGAACTGACGGGGACTTTTTGGTCCAATTATGAAAAGTGAAACAAGAAAACCCAACATGAAACAAAAATACATATAATTAATAAATCTGAATAACCTTTGAAACATCTAAATTTTGTTATTAACATTTTTTTTCTGTGAAAAGAGGTCTAAAACCTCCTCCACCAGGCCAAAATACAAATCTCAATCACAACGCCTAATGTGACTATTACTTAAGCAAATGTTCACTCAGTGTTTGAACACAAACATCATTAAACAGAGTGCAAAGATTACAAATGGTGGGCAACTGCGAGAATCTCTGAACCTTTTAAAATATTAACAGGCACCAACACAGTCATCTCTTTTAACAGGGAGTATCTACCCAATGTAAGGGACTGGCTGTAATATTTAGCATCCTAGAAAATGCCAAAGTAACCAAAATCAGAAACTACAATCGCAACCAAACAACCAAAGTACACAAACCAACTTCACGTACTCTCCTGGAACGGTGCCTCATCTTCCTCTTCTTGTTCTTCCTCACTGCCCACATCTTCCATGAGCATCTCCCTCTGTTTGGAAGCTGCTTTAGATGCTGCCTGCCGTTGCTGGCGCACATTTTTATGATCTTCTTTTTCATCTTCACTGTCCTCTGCAATATCAGAATTATCATGATACAATGATTAAAGACTTTTATATTTGACTAGATAGGGCAAAAGATTAATAATTGACTGAAAATGTAAATAACTGGGCCAGGCGCGGTGGCTCATGCCTATATTCCCAGCACTTTGGGAGGCTGAGGCAGGTGGATCTCAAGGTCAAGAGATCGAGACCATTCTGGCTAACATGGTGAAACCCTGTCTCTACTAAAAATGCAAAAAATTAGCTGGGTGTGGTGGTATGCACCTGTAGTCCCAGCTACTTGGGAGGCTGAGGCAGGAGAATGGCTTGAACTGGGAAGGCAGAGGTTGTAGTGAGCTGAGATTGTGCCACTGCACTTCAGCCTGGGCAACAAAGACTCTGTCTCAAAAAAAAAAAAAAAATTGCCAATGGAGTGGCCAATATAGGATATAATATGCAGCTTTGTTTCATTGTAAAAGGGCAAATTCTATCCTTCAACATTTCTACAAAATGATGGAATCAACCCAAATGCCCATTAATGATAGACCAGATAAAGAAATTGTGGTACATGTATACCATGGAATACTATGCAGCCATAAAAAAGGAAAGATTATGTCTTTTGCAGGGACATGGATGGAGCTGGAAGCCATTATCCTCAGCAAACTAATGCAGGCACAAAAGGCCAAACACTGCACGTTCTCACTTATAAGTGGGAGCTGAACAATGAAAACACATGGACACAGGAAGGGGAACAACACACACTGGGGCCTGTGGTGAGGGAGGGGGCAGAGTGGGGAGATGGAGAGGAGAACATTAGGAAAAATAACTACTGCATACTTGGCTTAACACCTAGATGATGGGTGCAACAAATTGCAATGGCACACATTTACCTATGTAACAAACCTGTACATCCTGCACATGTGCCCTGGAACTTAAAATAAAATTTAAAAAAATTCTACGAAATGTATAAGGGGGACCTAAATTCACAAAGAATGAACCTATGAAACAAGACTATGGACTCACTATTACCTATAAAGTAACATAGGTGTGTAATTTTAAGCAGTAGCCAAGCTGAATTAAAGTGTGAACACATGCTTCCTATACATCATTGCTTTCCTCTAAAATTCTCAATTACATTCAAATCTATGTTCACTGTTTTTGAAAGCTAAAGTTAGAAAAATATCTTAACACGGTATGAGAGGGAAAGAACGTCTCTCAATCTTTATTCTAAGACATAAAACATGTAAACCCTAAAATAATGTCAAACTGTTACCCTTTACAATGAACGGCTTGTGACCATTTCAATTTAGAGGGGATTGAGGAAAATCTTTAAAAATACATATTTAGGGCTGGGTGTGGTGGCTCACGCCTGTAATTCCAGTATTTTGGGAGGCCAAGGTGGGTAGATCACCTGAGGTCGGGAGTTCAAGACCAGCCTGACCAACATAGAGAAACCTCATCTTTACTAAAAATACAAAAATTAGCCAGGTGTGGTGGCACATGCCTGTAATCTCAGCTACTTGAGAGGCTGAGGCAGAAGAATAGCTTGAACCTGGGAGGTGGCGGTTGCGATGAGCCGAGATCAAGCCATTGCACTCCAGCCTGGGCAACAAGAGCAAAACTCCGTCTCAAAAAAAAAAAATACATATTTAGATCAATTAGTGAAAGACGTTTGGACAAGCCTGTAACAAATTTACTTTCACATATTCTTAGAGTCTGTTAATTAAAAAAAAATTTTGTTTTTTTAAGACAGTCTCACACTGTTGCCCAGATTGGAGTGCAGTAGCGCAATCTTGGCTCACAGCAGCCTCTGCCTCCCAGGTTCAAGCTGTTCTGCCCCAGCCTTCTGAGTAGCTGGGACTACAGGCATGTGCTGCCATGCCTGGTTAATTTCTTGTTGTTTGTTTGGTTGGTTTTTTTGAGATGGAGTTTTGCTCTTGTTGCTCAGGCTGGAATACAATGGCGGGATCTCGGCTCACTGCAACCTCTGCCTCTCAGGTTCAAGCGATTCTCCTGCCTCAGCCTCTTGAATAGCTGGGATTACAAGCACCCACCACCATGCCTGGCTAATTTTTTGTATCTTTAGTAGAGAAAGGGTTTTGCCATGCTGGCCAGTCTGGTCTCAAACTCCTGACCTCAGGTGATCCACCTGCCTTGGCCTCCCGAAGTGCTGGGATTACAGGCATGAGCCAGTGCACCCAGCCTAATTTTTGTATTTTTGATAGAGACAGGGTTTTGCCATGTTGGCCAGGATGGTCTTGAACCCTTGACCTCAACTGATCCACCTGCCTTGGCCTCCCAAAGTGCTGGGATTACAGGTGTGAGCCATTGTGTCCAGTCTAAAAAAAAGATTTTTTGTTTTTGTTTTTTGAGACGGAGTTTTGCTCTTGTTGCCAAGGCTGGAGTGCAATGGTGCGATCTTGGCTCACTGCAACCTCTGCCTACTGGGTTCATGATTCTCCTGCCTCAGCCACCGAGTAGCTGGGATTACAGGCATGTGCCATCATGCCCAGCTAAATTTGTATTTTCTTTTCTTTTTTTTTTTTGAGACAGAGTCTCTCTCTCTGTTGCCCAGGCTGGAGTGCAGTGGCATGATCATGGCTTACTGCCACCTCTGCCTCCCGGGTTGAAGCGATTCTCCTGCCTCAGCCTCCTGAATAGCTGGGACTACAGGCACACATCACGATGCCTGGCTAATATTTTGTATTTTTAGTACAGAAGGGGTTTCACCATGTTAGGCAGGATGGTCTTGAGCTCCTGACCTCGTGATCTGCCCACCTCGGCCTCCCAAAGTGCTAGGATTGCAGGCGTGAGTCACCATGCCTGGCCAAAAAAAGTTCTTAACGCAGTGTTTGTGAATAAATTTGGTTAAAGGGTAGGATGCCAGCCTACTCCCTCTACACTAAGCCATATTTGAATTAGTCTCTACCTATAGCCCTTTTCCTGAAGTTTTAAAGTCCCTTCTTCTTCTGTTAAGTGGCACCTCTGCTGGAAACACTCTTAGTCCTATGGACCTTACCATGGTCGGTGTTCAAGTCATCCCTTTCACTTTCAAAATCCTCATCTAGAGACAAACAGAATGAAGCTGACATGGCAGACCCAAAACTAAACCCACTTGGTAGATGCTTAGCTTAATACCAGGTACAGAGTTATTTATCTAGAAGTGCTCAATAAACTATTAAGTGTAAGAGATTCAAATCAGGATTTACAAGGCAAATGAGTGAAAGCATATACTGTATTATCACAGATTCACTAGATAGTGCAAAAGATTCATATAGTTTCTTTTCAACTTAGGTAGCCAGATAGTATACTTGGAATAGAGGGAAAGTAAAAACAGCTAAGCAGAGCAAATCCAGCAGAACTTTTTATATCCCCTTTGTATTAGTTAAACAGCAATCTCATTTAAAGGGAGATCCAGGGAAACAACAGCAAGGAAATGTAGGTCAAAACTAACGTGGCTGGAAGTAACATGGATTAAAACTCTCAATTCTTAGAAGAATTAAATTTAAAAATAAATAACAAATAGAATCATCAGATTGAACATTTCATTTGGCCATGGAGACTCCTCATTAGTTCACATTAATTCTTTTAAGTTAAAATTTTAACAAAAAAAGCTTCTCTATGGCCACTGTTTCAAAAGACTATGTCTCAGCTAAAAAGAGTGGAAATAAAACTTTCATTTGCTTTTCCATCTAGAGTCCACCACTCTCTTTTTTTATGTTCCTATTTTACCAAGTGTTTTTTTTTTTTTTTTTTTTGAGATGGAGTTTTGCTCTTGTTGCCCAGGCTGGAGTGCAATGGCACAAACTCGGCTCACAGCAACCTTTAACTCCCGGGTTCAAGTGATTCTCCTGCCTCAGCCTCCCGAGTAGCTAGGATTACAGGCATGCGTCACCATGCTCTGCTACTTTTGTATTTTTTTTAGTAGAGATGGAGTTTCTTCATGTTGGTCAGGCTGGTCTCGAACTCCTGACCTCAGGTGATCCACCCGCCTTAGCCTCCCAAAGTGCTGGGATTATAGGCACGAGCCATGTGCCCAGCCCCCAAGTTTTATATTTACACATTATTCAATTTGGTTTGATGTCTTTTGTTTATGTAAATAATTTCCAATATTGACCATGCATAAGAATAATGTGGAGATACTTAAAGAAAATCAAGCCCCAACATCCTACCTAGATCTATTTAATCAGAAATTTTGAGACAGGACCCAGAATACGCATTTTAAAAAAGATTCATAGATGACTGTAATAAGCCACCAGGACTGAGAATCATTACGAGCTCTTTGAAGATGGAAACGTCTTTGTAATTCCAGATTTGCAACAGTGTCTGGCATAGAAAATCACTTATTAAAAATGTCTAATAAAATAATATATAAATAGAATTATACCTCTTACATTTAAAATAGTTTACTACCTGCTGAGTGAGAATCATCCTTCTTGGTCTTCACATCTTTTTCTTCTGAGTCCTCACTATAAAGGGAGACAAAAAAGCAAATGTTTAAAAGTCTTAGCTCAAAATCTAAATGAACATAGATCTCTTATCTCTGACTTGAGAAGAACTGAAAAACACCTCTTCTATATAAAATGTTCAAACACATGCTAAGGAATAAAACTGCTTCCATTATTTCCTTACATTACAGTGATGCTGGTAAGTAAGCACAATTTTATCTACTTGGCAAAACACTGCTTCCAAAGACCCAAAGGAAAAAAAGAAGGTGTCTCACAACAGGCTGGAATTTTTTCGCCTATGGATACAGCTTGGTTCACAAGAATATTTAATAAGAAAAATATTCTCAAACAGAGGCAGAGTATAAAAATACTAAAAATAAATTATATAGTGTTAATGGTGGCAAATAAAGATCACTAAATATACATGCGAAAAACTGCTAAAATATCTAAAATTATTAAAAGGAATTGCAGGCCGGGCACAGTGGCTCACACCTGTAATCTGTAATCTCAGCACTTTCGGTGGCTGAGGTGGACAGATTGCTTGAGGCCAGGAGTTTGAGACCAGCCTGGCCAACATGGTGACTCCATCTCTACTTAAAGAATACAAATATTAGCCGGGCATGGTGGCACATGCTTGTAATCCCAGCTACTCAGGAGGCTGAGGCAGGAGAACCACTTGAACCTGGGAGGCGGAGGTTGCAGTGAGCTGAGATCGCGCCATTGCACTCCAGCCTGGCTGACGGGGCGAGACTCCGTTTCAAACAAAAGGAATTATAGTTCAGTTATATAACTTATAATATGTCTAAAAATTTACCTAAAATGAAATGGAAAATAAATTGATTAAATTATCTCCTATTAATATTTCCTCCCAATATTTCTTTGCATCAGAAACATCAACATATAGTCCTGCCTGGTACCATGGAGAAAATAAAAGTGAGCTCAAAATCACTCCGCAAAGTAAAATAAGATGTTAAGGAGCTTCAAAGTTCATATTATGTCCTCATAAGTCTTAACTCCGGAATCTGGATACTAGCATCCCATCTCTCTTCGTTAGTTTACATATTTTTAAAAATAGAGATGGGGTTTCACCACGTTGCCCAGGCTGGTGTCAAACTCCTGAGCTCAAGAGATCCACCCGTCCTGGCCTCCCAAAGTGTTGGGATTACAAACATGAGCCACCATACACAGCCCCTAGTAGTCTATCTCTTTGTCATTAGTTAGCTGTATGATTTTAAGCAAAGCACTTGGTATTCTTTTTTCAGTGCTAAAATTTTATGATTCCATGAAAAATTCTGAAGAACAAAAACCAAAAGCTTGCACATAAAAACTGCATTCAAAGTTTTCCTTTCTCAAATAGCAGGTCTTATAAATCACTTTCGGTATTCCCCATGATCTAGACCACACTCAAATAAGAAATTACTGAACTAATGATACCTAACCAAAGAGAATGACCAACTATATTCTTTTACTAAGCAACCTGAGTCCAAGACACTTTATAATTCTGAAACCTGTGACTGTTCTGTATAAATGTTTCTTATGCAAAATAAGCACCAAATTCATAATTCTAACACAATGATGAATTATATTATTTTTTCTAGTCTTTTATTGAGTTTATAGACTACATTAATCGTACCACTACAGCAAAGTCAAGTGAAGGCTGAACTTTGAAAACAGAAAAATCAACAGTGCACTAGTCTGGGAATAAATCCACAAGGCATACAGATAGCAATAAAACCTGTATTTATTTCAATCCTTCCAACACTTAGAATAATAAAATCAAATAACTGCAACAAGAAAAACTGTAAGCTAGATGTTAATTATGCAATGAGATATTATGCCACAAAGCAGCTCTTTCCTAGGAGAAATACGATAATGAATATAATGAAAAATAGTTCTGAGTTGGGCTGCCATACAAAACTGTTTGGCTGGGAACGGTGGCTCACACATTTTGGGAGGCTGAGGCGGGCGGATGATGAGGCCAGGAGTTTGAGACCAGCCTGGCCAACACAGTGAAACTCCATCTCTACTAAAAATACAAAAATTAGCCGGGTGTGGTGGCATGTGCCTATAGTCCCAGCTACTTGGGAGGCTGAGGAAGGAGAATTGCTTGAACCTGGGAGGTGGAGGTTGCAGCAAGCTGAGTGCCATTGCACTCCAGCCTGGGTGACAGAGTGAGACTCTGTCTCAAAACAAAACAAAACAAAACTGTTTTAGGCCAGGCATGGTGGCTCACACCTGTAATCCCTGCACTTTAGGACACTGAGATGGGAGGATCACTTGAGCCCAGGAGTTTGAGACCAGACTGGGCAACGTGGTGTGAGCCCATCTCTATTAAAAACAAACAACAACTAGGTTAGACATATACCAGCATGTGGCCATAGCAGAAACTCTGGAAGACTTGTTTCCCAACAGTATAATTCTGTATTATTTTTCCTCAAAAGCACATTTCTGAAAATGCAAAAAAAAGCATTAGAGGTTGTCAACTTTGGAGTCCAATAGATATGGTTCAAAAACCTGTTTGTCCATTTGCTGGGTAATTTTGTTTACATCACAGAACCCCTCTAAGTTAATATTATGTATCCAAATAGAGATGTTGTGAGAATTAAATGATAGTGTACGTGCACGTAATAGAAATTATCACATAATAATCATAAACAGTAGCCATCATCATTACTATCATCACCATTATTACCAAGGTCTTAAAGTTGTGCTACGCTGAGTGTGACAATGTGTATACCTTTAGTAACAGGGCAGAAATTACAATATTCTGGTCTTCCCCCTATTTCCCCAGACAGAGTCTTGGCTCTGTCACCTAGGCTGTAGTGCAGTGGTGCAATCAGAGCTCACTGCAGTATTGAATTCCTGGGCTCAAAGGACCCTCCTGCCTTGGGCTCCTGAGTAGCTGGGACTACAGGCATGTGCCACCATTCTCGGCCAATTTTTAAATTTTTGTGTAGAGACGTGGTCTCCCTATGTTGCCCAGGCTGGTCTCAAACTCCTGCTCAAGCAATCGTCCTACCTAGGCCTCTCAAAGTCCTGAGATTACAAGCATGAGCCATGGTGTCCATCTAATATCATGGTCTTACAAGACAAAATTATAGTTAAAAATCATAACTCATTTGTAAAACTAAGGAAAAAGAAACTCTCCAAAATGGTTACATTATTTAAACAAAGGAGACTTGATTATGAGACAGCAAAATGCGGCAGGCTATACAACTTGAGAGTCTACAAGCTTTAGTTACACTTGTGCCAGTGATTTGTGACCGAATGGGATATATCACTTATTCTTTGTTATCACTACAATGAAAGTGTCAATATTAACCTTAGATAACAAATTACATCCTCAAGCAGAGCCTGAGATAATATGAAATATGCAAAATATTAAGTGGACAGTAAGTACTTTTCAAAAGTATATGAGATTCCAGTAATTTAGAGATCAGAGACTGCTCTCATCTCAGAGTGGTGACAATGTAAGCGGGAACAGAAAAACAACGCCTCTTACCTATCTTCCTGTGAATTCTTTCCAGATCGCCTCTTATTTTTAGCTTCTCGGGGAGATGATCGAATTTTCTTAGTGGGAGGGCCCGAATCTCTTCCATAATCTTCATCTAAACAGTGTTTTTCAAATTTAATTAACTATTATTTTTACATGTTAAAATCACCACTATATTTACTGACATAATTATCTCTCATGCTGTTTAAATGGTGAGAGGAGCAGCATTTCCCAAATAGTTTCTTTCATTTTTAAAAAACTAAAATTATTTCCCACCCCAGTCCTACCATCTTAATTTCATTTTTGCATATTACCCTCTAGTCCTCAAGTATATATATTTCTTTATCTATAGCTGATCTTCTCTCATCATTTTATACCCTCCCCTTTTGATTTCAACATCTTCACACTTATTTGAAAATTATCAGATTAAGATTATATTACAAACATTTTAGGAAGTAAACACAATTACTATTACTAAGCAAATTACTTTTAAAGTATTAAATATAACATACTCTTGCCCTTGAAGAAAGTATCTCCAATTTCAGAAGCCCTATAAAACTAATGAAAATGACTCTACCTTAAAAGGAAATTATTTCCAAAGCTGTTTACTGCACCATTTACGTACACACACACACACACACACACACACACACACACGATGTTATTAAATGGTTAGAAACATAATAAATTCCATTATGGGATATTATATGACCATTGATAGGAATTTTTCCAATACCTCTTAATAACATAAGAAAGATACTCAAAACAGAAATAACAATAGTACATCCCATATTAACAAATGATTCTAAAGAATTATTAAATATAAACATTTAAAATAATTCCTGACATGTAGCAAGCATTTTATAAATATTAAAGCTACGTATTACTTTTTTTTACTCTTCTTTATGTCTTTCAGCATTTTCTAAGTCTTCCCAAAGGGCACATATTGTCTTTATAAAGAAAAGTTAGATTAAAAAGAAAGAAAGAAGAAAAAATAGTAAACATATCTGGAAAGTAATGAGATTAAGGAGACAACTCTAAAAAAATCTCTTATGGCTAAGAATTAGCTACAACACTCATTCTATGATGGATTAGTTCACAAATCAAAATTGTTTCACAAAACAGACTCTCAGTTGCTTTATTATGTAAAAACATCACAAAGCACAAGTTTTATTGTAATAATAGCAGATTTTTTTTTGCCCCCAAAGTGCTGAGATCACAGGTGTGAGCCACTGCGCCTGCCCTGTAGTGGATTATTTTTCCGGGCTCGAGTGATTCTCCTGCCTCAGCCTCCCTAGTAGCTGGGATTACAGGCGCACGCCACCACACCTGGCTAATTTTTGTATTTTTAGTAGAGATATGGTTTCACCATGTTGGCCAGGCTGGTCTGGAACTCCTGACCTCAAGTGGTCTGCCCTCCTCGGCCTCCCAAAGTGCTTGGATTACAGGCGTAAGCCACTGCGCCCAGCCGACAGCAGAAGGTATTTTAAGTAATGAACACTGTAACAGAATTACTGGACATTTAAACTTTGGACTCCAAAACCAGGTAAGAAAAAAATTGTTTAATGTTTATTATCAATGAAGGAAAAGTTAAAATCCATGTAAGTTCAACTTTTGCTTTGGTTGATGCAGATCATGACACAGTTTTGGTAAATACTCTGAAAATATAAAAGTAAAACTTATTCCAAAAGCATGATAAAAGTATATAAGCTGGTAACCTCCATGGGTCAGTCCAACTTAAAATTTGTTGAAACCACAAAACTTACCTGCATCATCAGATTCCTGAAACTGTGAGTAATCAACAACCTTCCTATTTCTGTAGAAAGAAAAGACTAATTAAAACCATAAAACTGTAGGATTTTTCAAAGACATCAGAACATACATTTCTTTTTCATAAACAGAACTAAACTAGCTCTTTGAAAATTATTTGATTAATTTTTTGAGCCAGGGTCTCACTCTGTTGCCTAGGCTGGAAAGCAGTGGCACAATCATGGCTCACTGAAGTCTTGACCTACCGGGCCCAAGTAATCCTCCTGCCTCAGCCTCCCAAGTAGCTAGAACTACAGATGCGTGCTGGCTATTTACTTTAATTTTTTGTAGAGACGGTGTCTCCCTATGTTGCCCAGGCTGGTCTCAAACTCCTGAGCTGAGGCCATCATCCTGCCTCAGGCTCCCAAAGTGCTGAGATTACAGGCATGAGCCACTGTACCCAGTCGAAAATTATTTTTTTAAGGGCCCCCACTTAAGTCAAAGTACTTCAAATTCTGTTACAAGATAGCATAGCTTAAACCATAAGTATGTCAAACTACAATTCTCATACTGCTCATCTCAGTGATAATTCAAATATTCTTTTCTACAAAACAATCTACCATCTCTCAAAATAAATAAAATAGCAAAATAAGCCATATCACCATGTATGTATATATTGATTATACTCAAACATACCATATTTATAAGCCATCATTGTAAATGTTATTTTACACAGATACACAAATATATGTATATGTATACTTGATAAATGAGCTTACTACTAAACTTTTGATAAACAAGGTTATTACTAAGCTTTTCAAGGCAAAAGCAATTTTTATGTATAGTATAGTTACATTATAATGCATAAAAAATTATGGTAATGTTAAGCCTTATACAGAAGGGGAAGGAAAAAAATTCATTGGTCCAGTCAAAAGATGCTTTATTACAAAATCAAAACAGTGAGAATATTTGCAGAATCTATTTGACTCTTAATGATTTTAAGTAATCACTATCAAGTAAGGTATCTTTAACATCTCAAACAAATCTTCATTTCTATTTTGGTACTTTGCATTCTAAATCTAAAAGTTTAATGTTCCTTCTCTAGAGATGTATATATAAACCTCCATGTTAGTACCCAAACAGCCTAGCTGGTGAAAGAGCCTTAGATTTAAAACTGCACTGTTACTATAGGCCTAAATCGATCAAGTGAACTTAAAAAATTAAGAGAAGGCCAGGTGCAGTGGCTCATGCCTGTAATCCCAGCACTTTGGGAGGCCCAAGGTGGGCAGATCACGAGGTCAAGAGATAGAGACCACCCTGACCAACATGGTGAAACCCCATCTCTACTAAAAAAATAGAAAAATTAGCTGGGTGTGGTGGCGCGTGCCTGTAGTCCCAGCTACTCAGGAGGCTGAGGCAGAATTGCTTGAACCCAGGAGGCAGAGGTTGCAGTAAGCTAAGATCATGCCACTGTATTCCAGCCTGGGCGACAGAGTGAGACTCTGTCTTAAAAAAACAAACAAACAAACAAACAAACAACTATACTTAAACCTGAGCAGAGAGATATTCTTAGTTGTATAGATTAAGACACCATTTAAATTCAAAGACAGGATGGTCAGAATGCAAACACTGGTCCACCTTCTAGTATAATATGTGGAGATTATATGGATGAGGTGAATTCTGGAAAAAAAAGGCATAAGCTTATATGTAGAGGAAGATATAGTTACATACTCTGCATTAGAAATAGAAAAAACAAGGCTCTTATGGAGCTCTGCCTTCTGTTTTTCTTTAGTTTATCAAAACTATAAAATATACTTCAACTATATATTTTATTATTAGAAGCTAAGTTTATATTACCAAAGGTACCGTATTATTAGGAAACCATTAACTTCAAGTATGACTATTAATTCCATCTACATGAGGGACCTAGAGTAGTTGAATTCACAGATAGAAAGTAGAGTGGGGGTGGCCAAGGGTTGGAAGAGTGGGGATGAGCTGTTGTTTAATGGGTTTAGTTTCAGTTTTGCAAGATTAAGTTCTTTACAACAATGTCAAGTACTTAACAGTACTGAACTATATACTTAAAAATGGTTAAGATGGTAAATTTTACGCTAAGCATATTTTATCAATAAAAATATATTTTCTTTCTTAAAAATATGACTATGAAAAAATCCAGTATTTGGGGACTAACATGGAAATGACTGCCATGTTAGCCATGTGATTTTTAATCACAAATGCCATGAAAAATAGTATGATGATCATAATGCAAATATGACCATTTTCTGTATTATTTAGGATTAAAAAGAAATGGGTCACAGAACCAGGGGAAGGAAGGTATCCAGAAGAGGAAATCTTAAATCTTATCTTCTAATAATTAAAATACAGGTTCCAAACTTAGAGGTATAATTCTAGCTCATCCCATGCTTGTGGGCTGGCAACTAACATATTATTACCCAGTTTCTGGGTGCCATGTAGGAATGGATATATCCTATGAGACTATATAAGGGTGGACAACCAGAATGGTACACAGTATATCATATGAAGAACAAATGAATAAATTGAGAATATGTAACTTGTAAAATGAGAAAACACATTAGCTACTTTAGGGCATTGGTGTGAAAGCGGTAGTAAAGGTACTGTGTAGCTTTAGCAATCATATTAAATGTGGGTTTGACATAAAAAGCTTTAACTTTGCTAACAATAGCTACTTCCCTACTCTATCACTAGAAACACTCCAGAAAGTTATTAGTACAGAATCTTTGTACTAGGAATCCTGGATTTGGCTTCTAGAACTTCAAGAAAATCATCTAATTTATCTGGGCCTTAGTTCTTCCTCTGTTAGAACTGATAACCTAAGTTGCTTGACGATCTAAAAGATATTCTATAAAATTAAGTAAGTTTAAATAATAACTTAAATGATAAATAAAATATTAAATGGATAATGTAAATTAAATATAATGGCAGGCATTATATTAAAATATAATACAGAAAATGGTCACTGCATATGATCCTAATACCGTTTTTCTCATGGCATTTGTCATTAAAACTTAACTGCTCTTCACAATAGAAGAAAACTTAGTCTCCTCCTTCTACCCTATATATCTATCTAGACAGACCTACCTACCTATCATCCATCCATCTGTCCATAGAGACATGGTCTTGTTCTGTCACCCAGGCTGGAGTGCAGGGGTACAATCATAGCCCACTGCAGCCTCCAACTCCTGAGCTCAAGTGATCCTCCCACCTTAGCTTCTGGAACTACAGACAGGCACATAGCCAACATGCCTGGCTAATTAAAAAAAATTTTTTTTTCAGAGATGGGGTCTTACTGTTTCCCAGGCTGGTCTCAAACTCCTGGCCTCAAACAATCCTCTCGCCTTAATCTCACAAAGTGCTGAGATTACAGGTGTGAAGCACTGAGCCTGGCCGTAACTTGTTACTTTAAACTTAAGACATTAAAAAGGATACTATTTAGTACATTTTTTTCTATCCTACTTTTCAATAAAGAGAACAAGAGAAATGCCATGCAGACTATATTGGCATTATATAAAAAATTAAATTTCAAAATTAAACTGAAAGACTGTCCCTTCCATTGAAATACGAAATACTTTAACTTTCAATGATCTGAAAACAGCCAGAATTATCTCATATAATGCCATTTATCACAAAAACTGTAAAATCAGTGTAAAGCAAAATAGGAACACAGAAGCAATTCTGCTTTATTAAGGGCAACCAATCAGAAAAAAATACAGTCATCCATAAATGCTGAAGAGGGAAAAGATAAAATAATTTAAATAAATAAAAGATCTGTGATAACAAGGACCATTCATGACTCATAATGACTTTAAAAATTAGCAGGGCGAGGTGGTGGTCACCTGTAATCCCAGCTACTCGGGAGGCTGGGGCACAAGAATCGCTTGAACCACTTCAACCCAGGAGATGGAGGCTGTAGTGAGCTGAGATTGTGCTACTGCTCTCCAGTCTAGGGGACAGGGTGAGACTTTCCACCATTTAGAGACTTGCTTTGTCTAGGGTTGAAACACATTTTTCATGAATTTGTTCCTAATGAGATGACAGGACAGAAATCCAGCACTTAAGAATATTTAAGTCCCAGGGAATGGGAGGTTCTATTTCTAGGTAAAAGTAAAGAAACATTCTAATTTCCTCAAAATACAGTCATGTGCTGCATAATGGCATTATGGTGAACTGCATATATGACAATGGTCTCATGAGATTATTATGCCATATTTTTACTGTATTTTTCTATGTTTAGATATATAAATATCTACGACTGTGTTACAATTATCTACAGTATTCAGTACAGTAACATGCTATACAAGTTTGTAATCTAGGAGCAATAGGCTATACCATACAGCCTGGGTGTGCAGAAGACTGTACCATCTGGGCTTGTGGAAATACATGCTATAAGATTTGCAAATCACCTAAAAATGCAGTTCTGAGAATGTATCCCTGGTGCTATGTGACACATGAATTGTATTAAGTTAAATGCCAAAGCTAAATTAACTCTTCAGTGTAAAATGAGTATTAGTAACTAGAACTGGAGGATAGCATAAAATTTCAATTCAGCATAGAGTTTAAAAACACAGATTCTTGAATTTGAATCCTGACTCTTACAAGTTGTATACCCTCAAGCAAGTTACTTCCCCTCACTGAACTTCAGTCTCATCTGGAAAACAGGATTAACAATCCCTCTCAAGAGTGTTGAGAACATTTAAGAACATTTATGCAAGGTATATAAATATCAATAATAGCTATTATTATTTATAAGTATTAACTTGTCCCACCCAGAATACCACTGTAATTTTGAACACATAATTAACTCTTATTTGGATATAATTCTTTCAAAATATGTAAGTCTTAAGAGTACTGGTTCTAGTATCATTTAAAAGACTGTTTTCTTGTTCATTTCACTAAAATGCAGTATATATATATATATATATATATATATATAATTTTTTTTTTTTTTTCCTGGAGACAAGGTATGCTCTGTCGCCCAGACTGGAGTGCAGTGGTGTGATCATAGCTTACTACAGCCTCAAATTCCTGGATTCAAGCAATTCTCCCACCTCAGCCTCCTGGGGAGTTGAGACTACAGGTGTGTGTCATAACAGCCAGTTAATTAATTTTTTTTTTTTTTTTTTTTGTAGAGACCAAGTCTTGCTGTTTCCTAGGCTGGTCTTGAACTCCTAGCCTAAAGTGATCCTCCCTCCTCAGCCTCTCAAAGTGCTGGGATTACAAGCATATGCCACCACATTCAGCCCTTCTTATTTTTATTTCTGACTTTATAGAAAAGTTTTCAGGTTACCATTTAGGCCAAAAAATTTTTAAATTTTTTTTTTTTTTTGAGACGGAATCTTGCTCTGTCACCCAGGCTGGAGTGCAGTGGTGCAATCTTGGCTCACTGTAACTTCTGCCTCCCGGGTTCAAGTGATTCTCCTGCCTCAGCCTCCCAAGTAGCTGGGACCACAGGCGTGTGACACCATGCCTGGCCTATTTTTGTAGTTTTAGTATAGGTGGGGTTTCACCATGTTGGCCATGCTAGTCTTGAACTCCTGACCTTGTGATCCGCCTGCCTCAGCCTCCCGAAGTGCTGGGATTACAGGCGTGAACCACTGCGCCTGGCTCATTTTTAAAGTTTAAAGCATTCATAAAACCTATCAAAGTTTGATGGTAGTGGGGATGGTAGATATGGTGGTACCAAGAATATTGTATGCAGTAGAGCTACTGGACCCTAGACAATCTAATTCAACCTTTAGCTTGTATCCTGTCAGCAAATATCCCTGGAAGGGAATGACTGAGAAACTCTCATCATCTCTAAGGCAGCCTATGCTAAGAAAATTCCAATAATTAAATAGTTCTTTTTTTTTTTCAAGAGGGTTTCACACTGTTGGTCAGGCTGGTCTTGAACTCCCGACCTCAGGTGATCCGCTCACCTTGGCCTCCAAAGTGCTTGGATTACAGGCGTGAGCTACCACGCCCAGCCTAAATAGTTCTTTACAATGAGATGAATCTGCCTCTAATGTCCACTCACTGGTCCTATCTACTTCTACCTCCTGGGATTACCATGGTCTAAATCTAACCCCTTCTCATCAGAGCATTCCTTGAATTTATGACTATTCCCACTTTCTCTTTGAAGCTAAATACTAGGGTTCCTTTTTAACACTTCCTCATATTTCAAGTACTCTCTTCATGCTCCAGCTGCTTTCCTCCGTACCACCTTGGATTTAGTAAATATTAAAGCAGTGCCCAGAATGAAACATAATATGGTTTTTAAAAAATGGGAAATGGGGAGCAGATCAGAATTATGACCCTCCTCTTCCTATTCTAACGCTATACTTCAATACCATCTAAGATTTCAGTTCCCTTTTGGACTGTTCCATTATTCTGTCTACTACATATTGTAATTCCAAAGACTAAAACCTCCTTTTCCATAATCTAAGATCATTTGGTATCCCAATCCTGCCATTTCAACATATTATTTATCTCCCCAACTTCATTATCATCTGCAAATTTAATCAGTACACCATCAGTGTCCTCATCCATATCATTAATTAGAAGATATGCCAATAACAGAACCCTTTCAGTAATCAGTGGAAACGGTCTTAGGATAACAATCTATTTGTCAGCCCTCTCTGGGTAAGGCTGCTCAGGCAAAGTCCCTCACACTGAACTATCATTTTGCCCATATTTCGCCATCTTACAAGGACCTTATGTGAAGCTGTCCAAATCCTTGTTGAAATAAAAACTTGGTATTTTCAAAGAATTATTTTGCTCTAATCAACTTTTTAAAAAAGGAAATTAGTTCATTTAAATCAGTGACATTTAAACTTTTTAGCAGTAAACACTTTTTGCTCAAACAAAATCTTCCCAGGAAACATAAACACAGCTAATCAAAAATATTTTATAGATATACATTTATCTTATATTTTAAAAATTCTCATTGCAGAATTGTCCAACTTTTGTTCTGTCAAAATAGGTTTTCTAATGGTTTTCTGGTAATTATCAATGGGATATTATCTATATTACCACCCCAATAAACATTCAAAGTGAACTTTATTTTTATTTATTTTTATTTTTATTTTATTTTTTTAAAGATGGGGTTTCACCATGATGGCCAGGCTGGTCTTGAACTCCTGACCTCAGGTGATCCACCCACCTCGGCCTCTCAAAGTGCTAGGATTACAGGCGTGAGCCACTGCACCCGGCCCAAAGTGAATTTTAATGTGAAAAGCTTTGAAAGTTCCACATTACAGGAAACTGGTAAACTCAAAAATTATGTATTTTTAAATTATTTATTTATTTATTTATTTTGAGACGGAGTCTCGCTTCGTCGACCAGGCTGGAATGCAGTGGCGTGATCTCAGCTCAATGCACCCTCTGCCTCCCAGGTTCAAGCAATTCTCCTGTCTCAACCTCCCCAGTAGCTGAGATTACAGGCACTTGCCACCGTGCCCAGCTAATTTTTTTGAATTTTTAGTAGAGTTGGGGTTTTATGTTGGCCAACCTGGTCTCAAACTCCTGACCTCAAGTGAGCCCCCTGCCTCGGCTTCCCAAAGTGCTAGGATTACAGGTGTGAGCCACCATGCCCAGCCTATTTATTTTAAATGACAGGTTCTTACTCTGTCACCCAGGCTGGAGTGCAGTGGCTCACTGCAGCCTCCAGAGTACCTAGGACTACAGGTGCACACTACCATGCCCAAAGACATGCTATAGACAAGTTGCCCAGGCTGGTCTCCAACTCCTGGGCTCATGCAATCCTTCCATCCTCCTGAGATTACAGGCCTGAACCACCATGCCTGACCCAAAATTATACTTAAAATTTGAAGCAGGTGTGGTAGCCCATACCTGTAATCCCAGCACTGTGGGAGGCTGAGGTGAGCAGATCACTTCAGCCCATAAATTCGAGATCAGAGATCAGCCTAGGTATCATGGAGAAACTCCATCTCTACAAACAAACAAAAAGCTTGGTGTGGTGGAGTGTGCCTGTAG
>CAUYLG010037160.1:0-12080 GCA_963573385.1 Cacajao melanocephalus | reverse complement strand
CACCCGGGTGTAATATTTTTGGCTACTAAACATATCCTTTTTTTATTTTTTTAAAAATTCTATATCTTCTTTCTCTCTATCTCTTATTCTTATTCTTCTTATTTTTTTTTTTTTTTTTTTTTTTTTTGAGACAGAGTCTCTCTCTCTCACCCAGGCTGGAGTGCAATGGCGTGATCTCAGCTCACTGCAACCTCTGCCTCCCGGGTTCAAGCGATTCTTCCACTTCAGCTTCCCGAGCGGCTGTGGTTACAGGTGTGCGCCACCATCCCCAGCTAATCTTTGTATTTTTAGTAGAGACAGGCTTTCCCCATGTTTGTTGGCCAGGCTGGTCTTGAACTCCTGGTCAGGTGATCCACCCTCCTTGGTGTCCCAAAGTGCTGGGATTACAGGTGTGAGCCACTGTGCCTGCTCTCTCTCTTTTTTGTTTTTTTACTATTATTGTTTTTATCATTTAATAGCTGGGCTCATAGTACCATTTCCTACTTATTTTTTTCCCACTCTGAATTGTTGAGTCTGGCTCTGCTGCCATTAGTTGTAATTCCCTGGAGACTTAGCCTCATTCAGGCTTTTGCTAACATTTATCTTTATTTATTTATTTTTGTGGACTGTTTTAAGATCATTTATTAGAACACAGTCTTTCAGAAGCCATTAAGACATCGAGCAGCAGAAAGGAAGCTGGGATGGAGCAGGCCCTGTGCAGGACCAAGGACAGAGTGACAGCCACAGCTATGAAATTTCATTCGATTCTGCTAAAGACTAATGTATGCCTGATAACCTAATGATGATTCATAAGTTTGGTAGCTCACAACATTTTAGAAAGCACATAAGATTAACATTCAAATCAGGCATTATAGAAAGTTTCATAAAGAAAGAAGTATTTACTATAATTCTTTTAAAAAACCTTGGTTCATCTTGAAAGATCATGAATTTTTTAAATATCAGAAGAAAAGGAAAATAAAATTCCCCCACCCCCCAAATATAAGAACCACTTACTGGCACTTGTATTTTAAGTACCTGGAAAAAAACGGAACAGATTTTTAAAGGCAATTAATAACAGCTTGTACGAGGGCTTGTTTCATTTGATTTGGCACCAAGTAAAGTCAGAGTGCGTACGTTGTGGAAGACATAAGCGGTTTTCCTCCACCTCTCGAATGCTCCACCGCTCCTACCAGACCACACAGCATACCCGCAGCCATCCTTGTTACCCTTGAAGGAATCACTTTAGATTCCAATTTTTAAATGGCTGCTCAGATGACACCAATAGAGTTCTTTCTCCTTAAAATAAGAAACAAAGGATTCCTTCAGGAAACTCACTCACTTTCCCGGTCCTTGTTAACCTGTCATGTAAATTCTTTTTATTGGCACACCTGTTTACTCATGATGATCGATTGCTATTTATGCCAAGAGAGCATTTCTCAGGCATGCCTCATCTATTTACCACCGACAAAGTATGCTGACTTAATTTACCTAGTGCCACGGGTTTTCTCTTTTTTTCTTTTCTTTTTTTTTTTAGCGAGGGGTGGGACTGTAACTTGTTATTTATCAGGGAAGATCATACATTTGGATCAAAAAGAGAAACCAGCAAGTAGATCCTAAAACACATTTCTTAACCGGAGTCACATCTAAAAACATATAGACTTTAATTACATTTTGTTGAAAATTCATTCAACTTTGGTGCTTGTCCAAGGACTTATAATGTCAATTTCTGACATAAATCATAACCCTTAGTACATAGGTATTTTCAAAGGAAACAAGTCATCTTAAAGTAATATTTATATATATATTGATACGTTTTTATAGCAAATTGGGAATTCTGAGTCAACTGAAAGTATGCTTAACAACAAAATAAATACAGCATATATGGCTAGCATATACATTTCTTAGTGTACAGGAAGCCGTGAATTTGTGTCTTACAACACATCTGTAAATCCAGTTGCTTACTTTCTGGAATTTTACATAGTGTCTCACCATGTCCCACAACGCTGGAAATGTCTTTTTTGGCACCAGTTTATGCAAAAATTCCTGATCACGTATTTTCCCCAAATGACATGTAACTTTTCAAAACTTTTCCAGAAAAATATGGAAACTTTATGAACCACTTATTAACTGAACAAAACATTAGATTACTACCAAATGCTCTTTTAATTTTGCTCTAATAGATGTTTTAAAAGTTCAGACATTGCTGACATTTTTGAGGAAAACTGCATAAAACACACTAGATGATTCCAAAGGATCAATCTTAGTATCTGACTCATTTAGCACGTTCTTAGTATCCAGAATAAAATCAGAAGAAATAAAAGTAATGTAATTTTCAAAGAATTCATACATACTGGAAGTCTTAGGAAAAGTAGATTCTCAATGCAGGGACTAGGAGTTTGCCCATCTATTGTCCAACTTTTTTTTCTTTTTTTTGGTATGGAGTTTTACTGTCACCCAGGCTGGAATGCAATGGTATGATCTCAGCACACTGCAACCTCCACCTCCTGGATTCAAGAGATTCTGCTGCCTCAGCCTCCCAAGTTGGGATTACAGGTGCACACCACCACACCCGGCTAATTTTTGTATTTTTAGTAGAGGTAGGGTTTCACCATGTTGGCCAGGCTAGTCTCGAACTCCTAACCTCGTGATCCGCCCGCCTCGGCCTCCCAAAGTACTGGAATTACAGGCATGAACCACTGTTCCTGGCCTGCCTAACTATTAAATAGTTACACACATTTCTCCTCATGGAATAACAGAAGCTTTCTGGCTTGTTTGTGGAAATTTAGTTTGTAGGAAAGCATGTAAATAGGGCCAAATCTTGGTGGTTTCTGTTCCGGAGAATGTTTCCAACACCCTTTTGTTCTGATAATATTTCAGAACTGGCTTTGTTTGGGCTTCAGAGCCTTTACTCTGTTGATAACCGTCTCTGGCTTACTATCCTCATGCCGAATGAGAGGCTCCACAGTCAGATCAGTGCCCACGGTTTTGAGAGGGTTGAATTCAATGTTGTAGACTCGGCCACTGGGGGATGCGTCCAGCAAGCAGTAAGGCCTCGTTGAATGACCTCAAAGTGCACATGCAGGTTCATCACTGTGTCAATCTGAGAAGCTGTATCTAGCGCTTCTGCCTGTGGAAGTGTCCTTGGAAAACCATCCAACATCCAGCTACACTGTGTGAGATTTTTCAACTCACGAAGGGCCTGCTGAGTCATGAATCATCTGGGATGAGTGCGCCTTGGTCAATGAAAGCTTTGGCTAACACGCCAGTTTCTCTACCACATAGCATGTTGTTCCGAGCAGGTTCCCGCTGGAGAGGTGCTTCAGCTCCAAGTGTCAGGTGATGTGCGACCACGCGGTGCCCCTTCCCGAGCCCGGGGCCCCCACAATCACCGCGCGCAGCCATGGATGCCCCCAGGGCCGCAGACCGAGGCCCCTGCTGCCTCTGCACCAGGACTTCGGCTGGCAGCGCTGCCAGCAGGCGGCAACCGCTAACATTTATCTTTGTCTCTTTTCAGGTCGATCCAGTGTTTACAAGGGAAGTAAAAGCCAAAGTGAAAAGGTAAGAGTTGGTGGAGACCAGACATGTTGCAAAACAGGAAACCTGAGTGTCCCCTAAGTTACTTTCACTCACATTTGTCCAGTCCCAGGGACTGTTCCAAGCAGTTTACAAGTGTTTTCTCATCCATCCTCCCAGCCTGCCCGTGGCATCCCAGGCACTATCATTTGCCCAGGGAAATGCCAATAAAAACCACTTTGTGATTATAATTAGTAACTGATCATATTGGGCAAATGGAAAGATTTAAACTCTCAAGGGTTTGGAAGAACAGAGAAATACCACCCTTTGTCCCTGCCTGCCTGCAGAGCAATTTGTTGGTGTATTGGTTATGAGTTGCGTTTGTCTGCCAGGAACCCAACAGCACAGGCTTGGGCAGAGTGAGCTTTCATTGCTCACATCAACAAGTCTGAGGGTGGTAGGCCAAGGAGCAAAATGGAGGCTTCCCTGAGACTTTGGGGATCTGGCTCCTGTCTCTGTCCGGCCTTCCTTCGCCCGTGGCTCCCATCCTGAAGGTGACATCGTGGCTCTGGAGCTGCGTCATCAGTCTGCGTTTTAAGTGGGGTGATGGGAATGAGAGGAACCAGAAAGATGTGGGTCTCATTTGGGTCAGTCCCCTGTAAAGTGGCGTCCCATGGCCCCTCAGGATTCCGGCCAGATCGCATTGGCCACGCCAACCACAAAGGGCACTGACAAAGACTGGTTTTTCCCATCTATAATCAGGGACCTTTAGATCGTTCCCAGGTGCAGACACGTGTGTAAAAGTATCACCCATTCAGGGAAGGGATGCGTGGCAGGGCCGTGAGAGTGGTGGTTAGTGTTGTGGACGGGGAAGAAGATCAAAGAGAGGCGCAGATTTACGTTATGTGGTAAAAAAATAGAACAAGGCAAAACGTCTGTGACAAAATAGCTGTCAGCGCTGTGTGCTGGGAACAGGGCTTTTGTTACATTATCATCTCTATTCAGTATTTCTATTTCCTTTCTTTTTTTTTTTTTTTTTTTTGAGACCAATTTTTGCTCTGTTGCCCAGGCTGGAGTGCAGTGGCACGGTTTTGGCTCACAGCAACCTCCGCCTCCTGGGTTCAAGCAGTTCTCTTGCCTCAGCCTCCCGAGTAGCTGGGATTACAGACAAGTGCCACCACGCCTGGCTAAGTTTTGTATTTTTAGTAGAGACGAGGTTTTACCATGTTGGTCAAGCTGGTCTTGAACTCCTGACCTTGTGATCCTCCCGCCTTGGCCTCCCAAAGTGCTGGGATTACAGGTGTGAGCCACTGCACCTCCCCTATGTCTATTATTTATATTCTTCTTGTCTCATTAATATTTTTAAAAATTATTTGAAAAAAGTTTGAATTATTGGAAAAACGTTTTCTAAATCAAACAGAAAATGGCAGAAACCTTATCTCCGACTGTTGCAGTCCTTGAGAGCAGGTGTCTTTGTTGCGCACACTGAAAACAAAAACAGACGTGTTAAACAGCTCCCTCCCCGACTTGTGAGGGACGTGAGTGGTGAGGGTTTCTACCCCAGTATCGCTCTCCTGGTGAACGCTTTGTCAACAGTGCTTACTTGTTGATCTAGAGTGTTTCGCCCAAATTGTCATCTCTCCTCCTCCCAACTGCTGCCCGTGAGCTTCCTGGGATTAGAGCCACCTGTCTGCTTCGTGTTGTCTCAGGGCTGCTGGGGTACGACTGATCGGAGAGATGCCTCAAGGAGATCTGCAAGCCGTGGTGAAGAGCTGCTTCGCGGTGGTGAACTGCTCTGTGTCTGAAGGCATGTCAGCTGCAATTTTGGAGGTAATTATGTGACTTGAGTACTGAAAGTGGGCGTACGAAATCGTCCATCACTCCCTTTCTTATTTATGGAGCTGACATCTTTGTCAATAGCCTTCTGTCTGCACTTCTGAAAGCTAGCAAAGCCAAGCAGCATACCCGTTGGAGTTCAAAAGTACGTTTGAAGTAGTTTAAAGATACCGTTTCATTTTGCATTGCCACTTCTCCTTGCCAGCTACGATGTACAGTAAAACTGGGATGGCGTTGCCCCTCTGACCCTCTAACTATCTCTGACAGGAAGGCAGCTCAGGTTACAAAAGGTTGGGACAGGAAACAGGATGAAGGTGTTTCTGCAGGAAGCCTCCTTTGACTTGATCTTTTCTCTTTCTTTTCGTATGTTCTGTAATTCTAGAATTTAAGGGAGAAGAAAGGACGGGACTTCGTAGGTAGCAGCAGGCGGAGGCAGGGCAGCAATCAGAGATGACGGGGTGGCCTGGGGGCCAGGGTGGATCTAATCTCTTCGTCCAGCAGTCAGCTCCATAAAATCGCTCCGTCTTTTTTGACAAAATGTGTCTATCCCAGCACCACTCTGCAGTCCACCACCAGAGTATCCGTGTTTGCAGGACAGAGTCTGGAGTGGGAAGGCGGTGCTCTTGAAACCCAAGCAGGCTCTGGCTGGGCTGCATCCCCTCTTCTGTAAAAGGTCCTGGCAACCCTCACATCCCCTTTGCAATGGGACCACCTACAACACGTCTTCTCCTCCTTGACACTCTTTTGACAAGGAGTATCTCGCCATTATCTCTGCTGCCTGAATTTAGGTCCTCAAGAGAATCACCAGAATGTGTCTAACAGAAAAAGACGTTCCTTCTCTTGTTTCGTTGTTGGTTCATTGCCTCCAGGGCCTCCGAAGAATGAACCCAGAAAAGGGCAGGCTCGGCTCGCTCCGGCCAATGCCAGCCTTTGGCACCGGCTTTTCCTCACGCGATTAAAGCAGCAGGTACTGCGTGCGTGATACCCGTGGTGGGCCTCAGCACACACACCGCACACCACAGGCATGGCATGAGCATGTGTGGATGGGCACATGGGAAAGCCTGTTCTCCTGTCAAAAGGAAGACATTTGGCCACTGCTTCCCGAGACCTTTCATCCAGGTTTCATGTGTTCTTTCTGAATACGTGGACTTCTTATTTCAGTGTCTACTTAGGTTAATGCTGTTACTTTATCATAAGTCTTTGGGATATCCATGATTCCCCTTAGATACCAGTTGAATGTACTGAACTTACTGACAAAAGTTAAGGTCTGCAAACCTTAGGGGTCCAGAGAGAATATGGTACATAAAGTAAGAAAAAAAATCCTCTCCCTACATTTAAGAAATGAATGGCATTGTGTGCATAATATTTTCCCTTAGTGTGGCATCATTTCAAACCAAAAAACAGAGGGAGACAATAGACGCTATATGTCCATGCCCATGAATCTGCTGTTAGGTGCTTTCAGAGCAGAGCGTGAGTTTGTGACGTGACCATCCTCAGCCAGATGTCAGCACCTCAGCTCATGGGTTGCCGTTAATATTAATCTTCACTGTCCTTTCAAATCGGCTCCAACTGCAGTCCTCGGGGCAGTACATTTTATTCGTCATGTTAACTTGAAAAGTACATATGCTTATGGTACCAGTATTTCACCTATTGCTGAAGTGCTCCTTTGTAGGTAAATATACATTTTTTCAACTTCTTAAGAAAAGGTAGAGCGGAGTTCGGCAGTGATTTTGTGACCAGCATGCACTGCATTTCACTGCGGATGAATCGCCGTCAAACCTCATTTACTTCAAAGCAAAGGCAGCTGTTAGCAATTCCGACTGCCTTAAATGATGTTGTGTTCCTTTTGAAAACTCCAAAATAACCTTTGGGCGAAGGGTTTTGAATGAAACTGATTTTAGAGGAGTGGTAAGGGTGCATTTTGTTAGAATCAATTCAGATGGCTCAAGTGTTTAATCGTGGAATGAGTGCCTATCACTTTTGAAGGAAGTGATCTTTTGACCTTTCAGAATTAGCTGTATTTTCCTATGGAAGCACATAAAAATCCCATTTGCAGAAACACATTTCTTACTGATGAACTCCAAAAATCCAACTTTGGCTGGATGCGTGGGCAGCGGGGTGAACACTTCTACAACTAAGCGATTGTTTGCAGTTTTGAGCTTTTGTATGGATTGAATCCTGCAGAGAATTACATTAAAACTATATAAACAATTATTTGCTTATCCCAGCCTTCCTGATTAGGCTCTTTTCCCAGCCCTAGAACACACACACGCACGTGCGCAGACACACAGGCACACACGCAGGCACACACATGCACATACACACACATGCACCCACAGATGCACGCACACACAGGCGCACAGGCACACGCACACACACGCACCCACAGATGCATGCACACACACGTGCATACACACGCACACACTATGCACACGCACACACACGCTCTGCCTGAGAGAGAAGCCCATCTTCTAAAGCAGAGAGGAGCACCTGCAGGAAGCAGTTGGTTCCTGGCCTCTCAGCTTCCAGACTTTAACAGCAGTGATTGAAGCAGGATGTGAGGGCATTTAAAGGCAGCTGCAACTCTGTGTCACTTTACCCTCGACTAGCAGGCATGTGTGCAGATACGGCCGTGCGATGCATTTCCCACTTTGAAAAGCAAAGGGCCTTTTGAGTTTTCATCATGAGGAAGATGCTGCCCACATGTATTTGGGATGGGCAGCTGTAGGGAGTTGGGGTGTTGTCCCAGGTGGCAGAATACAGCTAATTCTGAAAGGTCACCTCCTTCCAAAGTGATAGGCATGTATTCCATGATTGAACACTTTGGCTATCTGGATTGATTCTAATCAACTCATTGCATCAGAGTTGTAGCCAAAATGCCATTGGCACCCCCATTGAGAATCACCATAACCCCAGCGATGTCAGATCTGAATATGCTGTGGGTATGTCCAGCCCGGCTTCATTGCCACAAGACAAGAAATGCTGGTTTGACCTGACAGATGCTCAGAAAAGACCGTTAAAATGCAAGCCAGCCTCTCTGCAGGAAAATCTAGATATGGCGGTTTCCAGTCATAGGTGTGCATCAGAATTACCTTGAAGCTTAAAACACCACAAATACAGGTGATGGTGCCCACCCCTCACGGATGAGGCCTCACTTGTTTTGCAGTGGGGCCTGGCCGCTGAGTTTCTTAAGACTGTTCTGCAGGGCGGAATGGAGGCAGTGTCTCTGTAAACCTTTATCAGCTCTGCTGAAAATGCTGTGCTAGCCACAAAGCCTTTTACAAAGAGTCTCCTGTGAAGTTTCCCTCTGCCTGGTAAGTGCTTGGAGAGCTCATCTGGGGAAGACAAATCAAGTGAGTTCTCATAGGAGCGGAGAGTAGAAAGGTGGGTAGCAGAGGCCGGGGGCGCAGGGCGTGGGGAGATGTTGGTGAAGGACCTGAACTTTCAGTTAGGAGGAGTAAGTTCAAGGATCTGTATTGCATGCCATGGAGACTACAGTTAACAATAATAGATCTATCCTTGAAAATTGCTAAGAGTAGATCTCAACTGTTCTCACCATGAAAAACAAGTATGACGTAACGCATATGCTAATTAGCTAGATTTAGCTATTCCACAGGGTGGATGTGTATCAAAACATCATGTTGTGGCCAGGCACCATGGCTCACACCTGTAATCCCAGCACTTTGGGAGGCTGAGGCGGGTGGATCACCTGAGGTCAGGAGTTCGAGACCAGTCTGGCCAACATGGTGAAACTCTGTCTCTACTAAAGATACAAAAATTAGCTGGGTGGCGGGTGCCTGTAATCCCAGCTGTTCAGGAGGCTGAGGCAGGAGCATCGTTGGAACCTGGTAGGCGGAGGTTGGAGTGAGCTGAGATCGCACAACTGCACTCCAGCCCAGGTGACAGAGTGAGACTCCATCTCAAAAAAAACAAAAACAAAAAAAAAAATCATGTTGTACACTATAAATGTAGACGATTTTTACTTGCCAGTTAATTTCTTTTTTTAATCAAGTGAGTTCAAACACAAAGAGTTGTCAGGTGCATCTTGGATCCTGACATTTCACTCGTCTTAGTCCCAGAGTAGGGTCCCTGACACTGACTCTGAACCGCTTTCCTCCCAAGCCTGTGAGTCACTCACGGTGCCCCTCCCTCTGGACTCACGGAGGCATTCCGAGGGCGAGTACACTCACCTGTGTGTGCCGTCTGCTCAGGCATCACCCGTCTTCCTACTTGTTGAGCCCAGCTGCACACCATTGCCATTTTCCAGGAGCTCCTCTCTCCTTAAGGTGCGTTCTTTGTTAAGGCACGTTGTGTTGGTTTCTCGAGAGGTGACTTCAGAACTAGTTTTCTATAAATGTGCCACCCTCAGATTCCACTGAACTCCCTTCTCCCTCTGTTCATTTCACAGTGTCGTGAGCAGATTGCGTTGCGTCCTTTCTGTTGAACTGTGGTTTTCCTTGGAGGCAGGGCCATGCCCTCTACAGGGTTGAATCCTCCCCGGTGTCTCCCCTTGCATTGTGGACCATCAGATGGGATGAGTGTGCTCATGCCTCTGCCATTCAGCAGAAATGTGTAGAGTGCCAGGTCTGCCAGGCCCTGGAGACACCGCAGCAGGCAGACGCTAAAGGGCCTTGGTTGCATGGAACCCGTGTCCTTATGAGGGACAGAAAGAAGGACTGGGGGACGGGCAGGAAGCAGGCAAATGGAAGAGTGAACAGAGAGCTTTAGGACGTAGTATGTGCTGAAGAGGAAATGCAGCAGCTCGATGTGACAGCGGACTGCTGGGATGTGCTCAGGGCGGGCTCCGTGGGTGTCACCGGCTGAACTGTGACCCTTCTCCAAATGCCTGTGTTGAAGTCCTCAGAAAGGGAATGTACTTGGAGATAGAGGTAATCAAGTTAGAATGAAGTCCCTGTGAGGAGGGGGGAGGGTGTGGGGGTGGCTAATCCAATATCACAGGTGTCATTACCAGAAAGGGAAAGTTTTTTTGTTTTTTTTTTTGTTTTTTTTTTGTTTTTTGAGATGGAGTCTCGCTCTGTTGCCCAGGCTGGAGTACAGTGGCACATTCTTGGCTCACTACAGCTTCCGCCTCCCCGGTTCAAGCAGTTCTTGTGCCTCAGCCTCCCGAGTAGCTGGGACCAGAGGGGTACACCACCATGCACAGGTAATTTTGTTTGTATTTTTAGTAGAGGCGGGGTTTCACCATGTTGGCCTGGCTGGTCTTGAACTCCTGGGCTCAAGTGATCCTCCCATCTCGGCTTCCCAAAGTGCTGGGATTACAGGCGTTGAGCCGCCGCACCTGGCTGATATTGAGCATCTTTTCATATGCTTATTGCCCTATTTATGTCTTCTCTGAGGAAGTTTCTAGTCACACCCCTTGCCCACTTTTTAATTGTGTTCTCCTTTTATTGCTGAGTTGTAAAAGTTCTTTATGTGTTATCGATATGTCTCCTATCAGCCTATCAGATATGTATTTTCTAAATATTTCCTCCCGTTCTGCAGATTGTCTTTTCACTTTCTTAATCGTTTCCAGTGAAGTTCAAAAGTTTTTCATTTTAATTTATTTTTATCATTTTATTTTGTTTTTTGTAGAAACAGGAGCTCACAATGTTACCCAGGCTGGCGTCAAGCAATTTTCCTGCCTCAGCCTCCCAAAGTGCGGGGGTTACAGGCATGAGCCACTGCACCCAGCTGAAAGTTTTTAGCTCTGATGAAGTCCAGTCTGACTATTTTCTTGTTGTTGCTTGTGTTTTTGATGCCATGTGTAAGAAGGCTTTCCCTAACCCACAATCTTAAAGACTTAACTCCTGTATTTCCTTCTAAGAATTGTATGGTTTTAATTCTTACATTATGTCTCTGATCCACTTTGAGTGAGTTTTGTGCGTGTGGAGTGAGGAAGGGGCCCAAATTCCAAATTCCTTCCTTCTTTGGCATGTGCACACTAACAATGACTAACATAGCTTTTTTTTTTTTCCTGAAACAGAGTCTCACTTTTGTTGCCCAGGCTGGAGTGCGGTGGTGCAGCCTATACTCACTGCAACCTCCACCTCCCAGGTTCAAGGGATTCTTGTACCTCAGCCTCCCAAGTAGCTGGGATTACAGGTGTGCACCACCATGACTGGCTAAATTTTGCATTTTTAGTAGAGATGGGGTTTCACCATGTTGGCCAGGCTAGTCTCGAACTCCTGACCTCAGGTGATCTGCCCGCCTTGGCCTCCCAAAGTGTGGGGATTACAAGTGTGGGCCACTGCACCCAGCCTAATATAGCTTTAATATAATTTTAATTTACTTTGTCTCGAGGTCTAGTTCTAAGGTCACCTGTTTTTTACTTGGGGTTTGTGGGTTTAGAGTGCGTTCTCAAGACCTGGGATGGGTCACTGTGCTCTGTAAAACTTACTGAGTCAGGTAGGGAGCCATCTGCTGCATGATGTCATTCACAGTGACAGCAATGCCCAGAGACAGATCTAAATTCTATAGTATTAAGCCATTTAATCCAGACAAGCACGGTGGCTTGCACCTGTAATCCCAACAGTTTGGGAGGCCAAGGTGGACAGATTGCTTGATCCCAGAAGTTTCAGATGAGTCTGGCAAACATAGCAAGACCCGATCACTACAAAAAAATTTTAAAAACATTAGCTGCGCATGGTGGCATGTGCCTGTACTAAAGAGGCTGAGGTGGGTGGAGTGATTGAGCTCAGCAGGTGGAGGTTGCAGTGAGCCGAGATTGAGCCACGGCCCTCCAGCCTGGGCAA
>CAUYLG010037159.1:0-33777 GCA_963573385.1 Cacajao melanocephalus | reverse complement strand
CACTAATGATCAGGGAAATGCAAATCAAAACCACAATGTGATGCCACCTTACTCTTGCAAGAAAGACCATAATCAAAAAATAATAGACGTTGGCATGGATGCGGTGAAAAGGAAACACTTCTAAATTGCTGGTGGGAATGTAAACTAGTACAGCCATTATGGGAAACAGTGTGGAGATTCCTTAAAGAATTAAAAGTAGAACTACCATTTGATCCAGCAATCCCACTATTGGATATCTGCCCAGAGGAAAAGAAGTCATTAAACGAAAAAGATACTTGCACATGCATGTTTATAGGAGCTCAGTTTGCAACTGCAAAAATAGGGAACCAACCCAAATGCCCATCTATCAATGAGTGGATAAAGATGCTGTGGTGTATGTACACTACGGAATACTACTCAGCCATAAAAAGGAATGAATTAATGGCATTCACAGCAACCTGGAGGGAATTGGAGACTATTATTCCAGGTGAAGTAATTCAGGAATGTAACACCAAATATCATATGTTCTCACTCATAAGTGGGAACTAAGTTATAATGATGCAAAGGCATAAGAATGATACAATGGACTTTGGGGACTTAGGGGAAAGGATGGGAAGGGGGTGAGAGATAAAAGACTACAAATTGGGTTCAGTGTACACTGCTTGGGTGATGAGCACACCAAAATCTCACAAATCACCGCTAAAGCACTTACTCATGTAACCAAACACCACCAGTTTCCCAAAAACCTACGGAAATAAAAAATTTAAAACATATAATAAATAAACCTGACACCCCACAGTTTAAAAATAATTTGCCACTTCGCTCTCTGGACTTATTTTCCTCATTTGAGGATAAAAGTGATCATATTGACTTCACCAGGTTCTCACAAAGATAAAATTAGATAATGGGTATGAAAGTGCTTCGTAACGGACAGTACGTATGCCAATTAAGTCTATGGGATCTGTCCCATGGGAAAGTCTGCCCAATTCAACATGATTTCGGATTCCTACTTCTGGATCCCATAACTCATTGCAGAGGGGTCTCCAGATACCATTTAAAACTTGAGTAGGATCATAGATTTTCAGACTGTCATGGCAACTAAAACCCCCAGGAATTATCTGGTCCCACCTGGTCATTCCACAGATAAAGACTATAAATCCCAGAGAGAGGAACCTGTCTGGGGACCTAAAGTTAATGACTGCCTTTAAGGAACTAGATCTCAGGTAGCCCAAGTCCCAGATCAGAACTCTTTCCACTTCCATAGTGATTTTTCTGATCACACACCTTGACCAAGGTACTATGAACTTGAATAGCCCTGGGACTATGTTCATTAAGAGGGTGGTCAGGAAAGCAGTGAACAAGGAAAACTGAGAACATAGATCAGCTGGCCTCACGAAAACACAAATTATTAAATCCTAATGGCTATGTCTCTCCCACTCATCTCCTGATAGAATGTGTACTTTTTGAAGGGATAATCTCTGTCTTATTCATCTTTGTATCTCTGTATCCTGACATATAAGCCTGTTGTTGGATGGATGGATGGATGGATAGATAGATAGACAGACAGACAGATAGATAGATAGGTAGATAGATAGGTGAGTGGAGGGAGGGGTATAAAATAGGGCTTGGTTCACATATCCTTAATCACTAGAAAATGACTTGACATTGTCTCATCCAGAGATCAGAGTACCGCAACCCTTTTTGGGTTACTTTTTGCTTCTTGCTTCTTATGAAGAGAAATGAAGGGTAGGGATGGGGGTAGAAAGAGCCTGAAAGTTAAATCTTAGAGATGACAATGAGGTTAACCCTTAGAGTTTTCAGCAATATTTTAGAGACCGATTATTAAGCTAGAAGCAAATTATTTAACTTCTGAAATTCTTCCTTCTCTTGTGTGTAGGGCTCTAGAATTAAAAAGTTGTCATTGCTTAAAGCACTGGAACGAGTACTGAGATTGTCTAAAGGCAAGGTTAAATATGGCATGTTCTCATTTTCTCCAGTGAAGTTTAGAACTCTTTCAAAGGGCATCCTTATTTGGTGATTTATTCAAACCAACTAATTTCTTTAGCTAGGCATCAGCATGGCTTTTTAATCTCTGTGAGTCTATATATATTTATAGATGTTTTGCTTTTTGGCTCAACCAACTCAATGTGGACAAAAATAAGTCTTCATCTCCTCCTATACATTTTCTTTTTCCAAGGTCCCGTTTCTGACAATGACTCATTCATATCATTTTTCATTCATCCTGATGCTTGTCCCACTTTACCTTAACATACAGTCACCACGCTATTCATTCTGCTTCATAATTGCTCTTAAATATGCCCCTACTGTTCCCCCAGATGCCCTGCCGCATCTCAGGTCTTCACGACCTCCTACATGGTGCAATGGTCTCTTAACTTTTTTCTGAGTCCAGTCTTTCCCTCTTTCATTTAACTTACAAATAGCCACAAGAGTGATCATCTTAAAAATTAAATAAAATTAAAAACAAAACTGCTCATTTTATTCCCTTTGCTTCCCATTGTCTACTGGAAAATGTTCAAACCCGGGAGCAAGGCATACAAATCCTTTCATAAGCTGCCTCGAATCTACCCTTCCAGCTTTATGTCCTCTCATCATCACTACCTCCCCACCCACCTACCACCCCAGAGAGCATCAAAGGAGCCATGTGTAGTGGCTTTCGTTCTCTATGCATGCCTTGGTATTTCACGATGGCAGACCTTTGTAACTGCTGCTTCCTCTGCCTGAAATGCCCTTTCATCTCTTATCCACATGTGGAACTATTGCTCATCATCCGAGACAACTACAATGTCACTTCCTTTGCAGTGTCCTGGGGACTCTGTCACTTCCTTTGCAGTGACAGGGGACTTCCCTGTCCCCTAAGCCATGACTCACTCTGAGCTCTGGCAGCATTTCAGACACACCCATCATTGAAGTGATCACGTGTTCCATGACTATTTACATTCCTGTCTTCCACATCAACTGTAAATTCCTCAGGGAAACGAAGTTGTGCTATGTAAATCTTTGTATCCCAGAAACGGGTTCTGTGCTAGCGCTTAGTGCTCATTTTAACTTGTTGATTAAACATTTCATTTTTACACGTATACACATACCCTTACACATGCTTATATGCATATAAGCCTAGCATATGTATGTCTTACATTGCATTTTATGGATTGATTCATTTTATTATCTATTGAAATGCAATAAATAAATATATAATAATATATAAAGGTCAGATTAAAAACCACAATGGTAGCAAAAGGATCAAGGTTGATATATATGGATAACACATTGTATATTTCTATATACAATGTACATTATACATATAACTGTAGATAAATGAATGCACTAAAGGCAGAGACTATCTCCAGAGAAAGGTCATTAATTTTAGGGGACAATATTGAGGCTATTTAGATAAATGGAGCTATTTAGAAATAGTAATGTAGGTTGAAATAAATGCAGCTAGAAATATAATAATATAAATCTAGGAATAAGTGATAGGTATGTAGTGATTTATAAAATTGGTGTGAACTATCAGAAGAGAGCTGAATATAAAGATATCCATAAAATTATTAAAATATAGTTAGAAATAATGGCATACAGGGCAAAAGATGGAGATGAGGTTACAAATTTAAATACATACAGACACGTAAGTGAAGCAAATTAGGAATGAGCAGATCACATGAAAGAGATGGTGAGGCACGGGAATAGCAGGAAACATTAATTAACAAAAAGATGGAGGTAGCTTGGAAAGCACACACAAATCCGTAAATAATTCATTGAGGACTTCCTCTATAACTGTCATTTAGCTAAGACTCTGAATTATGTTAACTCTTAATCTTTCAAACAACCCTGCAGGGTACTTACATTATCATTATTTATTAAAAATGAGAGAACAAGGGCTCAAAGACGAAGTGATTTGCTGTAGATAACAAGCTTGGAAACAGCAGAACCAGGGTTTATAGCCAAATGATCTGGTGATTGAGGCCTCTGGAAGTAGACATAGTGAGATGAAATTATCTTGAGTTGGAGATATGGAGATGCACTCAATGTTTTATTACACTATGAAATTCTTTTCAGGACTTATGAACCTTTGGGACCCTGGATTTTCATTTGAAATAATTTAGTGGTATCTCGATCCTGAGAGCTAGGACTTGCATACTTGCCCTCCGCTCCAAAGATAGGTGTTTTTAACAGATTCGAGAAGAGTCTTTTCCCTTGTATCATTTTACAATCTCTCTATTTTAGTCTCCCTCCCATCACCATGATAACCATATGTGCTGGTGCTTATCCCTGACATGAAGGGGTATTTGCCATCTGAGGTATCTTCCAATATTTCAATATGAATGCTTAGTGCTTTGTGACTTCTACCTTCAAGCATTGAAGAAATCGGGGTTTTACCTGAGTGCTGTTAAGTTTTCCTCCCTAAGCCCAGCTCTGGTAGATTGGATACATATCTAAACTGCATAGTACCTATGTGTCAACTGGGGTAAAGGTAAAAAATAGGATCATACAGGTTTTCATCATGTGACTGTTAAGTAGATTAAGAGACAAAGATACCCAAGGGCTGTGTCAGGAAGAACAGACTTGACCAGCCACGGTGGCTCGTGGTTGTAACCCAGCACTTTGGGAGACCAAGGTGGGATGATTGCTTGAGCCTAGGAGTTCAAGACCAGCCTGGGCAACACTGGGAGACCCCTTCTCTATTAAAAAAAAAAATTAGCCATGTGCGGTGACACACACTTGTAGTCCTTACTTGAGAGGCTGAAGTGGGGAGAATTGCTTGAGCCCAGGAGTTCGAGGCTTCAGTGAACTGTGATTACATCACAGCATTTCAGCCTGGGTGACAAAATTAGACCTTGTCTCAAAACAAAACAGAATAAAATAAGATGGAACAAAAGTAAATAAATAAAATGAAGAAGAATGAAATTAATACAAAGCAGAGAGGAAGAGTTTCCCAATTCTATCTGCAGCCACCTTTAACAGGGGCATTAAAAGATTGAAGAGAAAGCACAATGAAGTTAGTGATAGAGAACACCCAGTGGATGCACAGGGAGGCAGAAGGAGATGCTGGGGCTGGGAATGTGTAACTGGGGGATGCAGAGAGGCAAGGGCAGTAGAACTGTACATCTACACCCAGTGGATGCACAGGGAGGCAGAAGGAGACGCTGGGGCTGGGAATGTGTAACTGGGGGATGCAGAGAGGCAAGGGCAGTAGAACTATATATTGACTTAACCCTTCGTCACATTTTTCAAATTTGATGTTGCTTCAGTTCAATTAGTGGAAATACATGTATGTTCCATTGGCAGGATAAAAATGAGGGTAGGCAAGTTGTACTCCTGCTTGCACAGGTAATTTGTTTCTATAAGGCTCCCTCTCTTACAATACTCATTTCACTTAAACAATAATATTTAAGCCTAATGCAAAGCTAAATTAACCACTTTTTGAAATCATAGGAAACTCTCAGACCATTGTCACATTTGGTGAATGGAGAGCCTTGCTTAATCATATCTTGAGTCTCATAGAATGTTAGCAATATTGCTACGTTATCAAAATCCAGTGATTTAGAAAACATCAAAGGGGCCTGACTTATTGGCAAGGATACACCAAATGCCAAGTTGTCTTTGGTTACTTAGAAGGTTTTAGCTAAATCCAACTCCTGAAAATTGCTCCCAGTGTGGGTTGGTGCTTCATTCACTTCCATTTCTCAAAATTCTTTCCTCTGCTAAGAACACTCTCTCCTCACTCAGCCCTATTCTCACTGTATGCCAAACTCCTGCCAATATTGCAGGACCCACTGGTACTGCACTTCCATGTTAATGTGTCTGGTTTCTACAAGAGATAATGAATGTCTTGATGGCAAAATACTGTGCCCAGAAGAAATCTGGGTTCCTAAAAGTGCTCATTAAATGTTTGTTGAATGACATAACAAAATCAGTGATAAGCACCAGAGGGCAATGAAAATAATTGGTTGTTTGGTAGATAAAAGGAATGACTTCAGCAGGCATAAGTTGGCTAGAAAAAAGATGACATTTCAGTTATTAAATAGAATGTAATAATATAGATTAACTTTTTATGTTTGAATTATTTGTTTGTTGTGAGTTTCAAAGATAAACTGCCTTTTAGTTTAGGATTTCACACTTTTTTTGAGATTAAAATTAATCTCAAAGTTAATTTATTACTATAACATTCATTAATTGATTATAAATATATTTTATTACAATAAAGAATACATTAAAAGTTCTGCGACCTCCAGCAAAATCACTTAAATTATCTGGGCCTAAGTTGGACAAAATAAATTCCAAAATTACTTCTGGTCCTAATATTAGGTTCAAATTAGAGAGACAAAAATGGAGTTAGGAAGAGAGAGAGAAATAGAGAGGAAGAGACAGAGACAGAGAGAGAGAGAGAGAGAGACAGAGAGAGAGAGAGAGAGAGAGAGAGAAAGAACTACAAATTGAGGCAGAACAATGAAAGAAATAGACATAAAGCTTTGAAAATGGACTATCGCCATTAGATATCCATATAGAAAAATGAGAAAAAAAATTTATGCAGTAAGATTATATAGAGTTGCCTATAAGAATATGAAGATGAAATTAAGATAAAAAATATATGATTCGTCACTTCATACACAGAAAGTAACTCAAAATAGATTATATACCTAAATGTAAAAGCTAAAACTATAAAACTCTTAGAAGAAAACTTAGGAGTAAATCTTCATGACATTGGGTTAGGCAATGGGTTTTTAACTTCAATACCGAAAACACAAGTGACAAATAAAAAAATAGAAAAATTCAGTTTAATAAAATTAAAAACTTTCAAGTTGCAAATGATACCATTAAAAAGTAAAAAGATGACACACATAATAAGAGAAAATATTTGCAAATGATATATCTATAAAGGGCCTTTTATGTAGAATATGTAAAAACCCTTGTGATTCAATAATAAAAACATAATACAATTTAAAAAGAAGCAATGGATAGGAATAGAAAGTTCTCCAAAAAAGACACACAAACAGTCAGTAAGCACACTAAAAGTTGCTCAACATTATCAGTCATTAAGGAAATACAGGTTAAAACTGCAGTGACATACCATTTCATACCCACTAGCGTTATTATAGTCAGAAAAAAATAGACAAGAACAAGTGTTGCAGAGGATGTGGATAAATTGGAACCATTAATACACTGCTGTGGGGATGGACATGGTGCAGTCACTGTGGAAAACAGCTTGACAATTCCTCAAATAGTTAAACGTAGAGTACTATAAGGTCCATTAATCCCACTCCTAGCAAAAATAAAAATTCCATGCAAGCAAAATGAAAACATATATCCACTTAAAAATGTGTACATGAATGTTTCAAAGCAGCACTATTCACAGTAGCCAAAATGTGAAAACAATCTATGTATCCGTCAGCTGATGAATGGATAAACACAATACGGTTAACTTAGAGGAGGGAATATTAATTTGCCATAAAGAAGAATGCAATTCTGATACATGTTCCAATGTGGTTGAACCTTGAAAATGTTATGCTCCGTGAAAGAAGCCAGTCACAAAAGGCCACATGCTGTATAATCCCATTTATATGAAATATCCAGAATAGGCAAATTTGTAGAAACAGAAAATAGGATGTGGGGGAATGAGGTGATTACTTTGGCTACAGAATTTCTTGGGGTAACAGAAATATTCTAAAATTGGATTGTAGTGATAATTACACAGTTCTGAGAATACACTAAAAACATTGAGTTGTATACTTCAGATAAACTGATATGTGGATTGTCTGAATAAATATTGTATATGTGTGTGTATACTTGTGTAAATACATAGGTACATATACAAATATGCTGTATGTGTAAGTATGTATATATATATATCTACACACACACATACACATATATACACACACATATCTGTGGAAATATATCTATAAATCATGGTGAAACCTAAACTACATTTATGAAACATAGAATCACAAACTCTTTGAGCTCCTTAGAGGGAATTATGCCAGACATAATTCCCTCTAAAAGATGGGATCAGCCTCTGTTTGAACCTCAGTTAGGCATCTTCCCCAAGCATGCTGGGGATACTCATCACCTACACTGACGTGTTCGCAAGATGTCAACCCATAATCCAGGAAAATAGTGTATTTCTTTTGGTGATGACTACATTTGAAAGATCTTCCCTGCTAATAGTCATTATCTCACACACTACCTGGGATAGAAAAGATCTTAGTTCATGAAGTGGAGCTTATTCAATCCAGTTCACTCAACACATATTTATAGATCACCTACCAGGTTCCTCACATTGGATTAAGAATAGTCAGCATCATTTACTCCACAAACACTCCCTGAGCACTGATTCACAGCATCTTCCCACAGCGATCTTACAGTCTAATAAGGAAAGCACCAAGATACACAGACAAGGCACTACCTTCCAAAGACTTTACCATCCACTCTGGAGAAACAGCCATGCGTGTCAAGCCGTGAGTGGGAGGATGGGCTGTGAATATCCAACTATGAAGTTGGAAAGACCACAGCACAAAAAGGCCAATGTGTGAGGTAGGATTTCCAGATATAGCAAATAAAAATACAAGATTCTCAGATAAATTTGAATTTTAGGTAGACCACAAAATGCTTTAGTACATGTGTGTCCATGGGAGCTGAAGAGTTAAAAAAGGTATTTCAATACTAATGATGAAAGGATGACGGTGATAATGGTGAGGATGCTGATTCATTCATTCATTCACTCATGCATGCAAGTATTCACTCAACAAATATTTATTCAGCATTTACTATGTAAGAAGCACCATGCTATGCCCTGTAGAGACAGTGGTAAGATATGCAAACAATTAAAGACAATTCCAGTGCTGAATGAACTTTTGGTCAGCAGGACAAACGTTAACCCAAGGGTCACACAGACAAATAGCCAATGCTAACCCTGATTAGTGTTTGACAGGAGAGGTCCATAAAGCAGTGAAAACTCCCTAGGGCTAGGTGCACAGAATAGGGGAGAGCTAACTAGGCCAGGGAGGGCTTTCCTGAATAAGTGGCCATGCAGCTGAGATCTCATGGACAAGTCGGAGCAAAGGAGTGGGAAGAGCGTGCTAGAAAGGGAACTGCAGGTGCAAGAGGAGTGTGCGGGGGACAGGAGAGACTGTAGCACCTTCGCAGAACTGAAAGCAGTCAGTGCCATGACAGCAGGAGGAAGGGGCCTGTTAGTGCCTGGTTTTAAGAACCAGGTCTACATTCTTAGACTGCTAGCAACTGTTTTAAGTAGGGTCATGATGGGATCAGTCTCTGGGTGCCCTGTGAGGGAGGGATGGTGTTGGGAAGCTGAGTACAGGAAGAGAGACAGGGATGGAGACTATTTGCTTCAACACGGGAAATGGATAGTTGAGCCTATACTCGCACTAGGCACCGTCAGACGCAATACTCTCTTGTTTGAATCTCAAGAAGTGAAAATCGTAGTTAGGAGGCTGAGTGGCCCAAGGAAACGGCAAGGTCTCCAGGTCAGACACATCTGCGCGTATCCTGTTGCTTCCCTCCAGCCAACTGTGTGGCACACAAGTCACCTGTTCTCTCCGAGCCTTCTTAGTTTCATCATCTATGTCATGTAAACAATAGCTGCCTCATAGGTGGTTGTAAAGGCTAAAGAAAGATATATGTGAAGAGTCAAGCCATGAACAAGCCCTCAATAAAAGTAATTATCATTATTGCCATTATATTATTATTGCTCAACATTATAGCAATTTTTATTACATCACGATGCCACCTAGTGAAAAGATAATTGTTTCTGAAACAGCTTACAATGAACCAGAATTATTTGGAGAATGAAATCACATAGGCTGATCACGTGACATGAGGTGCGCTTGAGAGGGAGACAGCCGGCTGAGGTCCCGGCTCTCATGTGGACTCTCAAGCGGGCACTGTGCATCTCTGTCTTCATCTCTCAATGCTGTTGGTTTTGTTTTTCTTGCTTATTTATCAAAGAATGCTATAAAAATAAAATAAATATTTTCTCTAAATTAATGTATCATCATAAGCATAGGAATGTCTTCCCCTAGACACATGTGGCATTTCTAGTCCCCAACCTTGGGACTGGACGAAGGGAAGCAGGTTCTATTTCCAGATTACATGATGAGGTCACTCTGAGGTTGTCTGGACAAAGCAGTGTGTTCCCCGGGATGTCTGGAGCCTGAACTGGGCCACCTTGACTGGAAAACACTAATCAGCTTGGAGGAGTGGAGGTACTGGGGAGGTGGTGTGTGTGTGAGCATCAAGAACAAGGAGCAGGCGGTACTGGACGAAGACATTTTATTTTTCCACCATGGTGTAATTGATGTTCCACAGAGGGGTTTTGCAGGGGCATGGGGTTGGAGTTCAGGGGGTTTGTACAGAACACAGGGTTGAGTCCTCTGAGAAGTTTGTCTTAGCATCTCTGACACCACAACGAAAGAAAGATGTGAGGGGAGGAAAGCTCGGAAAGGCAGGTCCATGTTTACTTGGGTCCTCTTTGCTGCTCCTCTGCAGAAAGGGCCCAGGTCGAGCAGAGGCAGCAGCTGGAGCCCCTGGTGGGCTCACACTCACAGCAGTCAGCGTTCTAGGTCTGGTGTCAGTGGAAGAGACGGTCCGTGGTGGCTCCGTCAGCAGCCACCAATTGGAGCTGCGGCAGCCCCCAGAATTGGGGCCACAGCAGCCCCTGGCACAGACACTGCAGCAGAAGGAGACTGAAGGGAGACGTGGGGCTGGGCACTATGAGAGGACGTTTAGAAGTGAGGCATTTGGGAGGCACTTGAAAAGGGCTGGCACTGCTGCTGGTTTTAATGGTGAGACTTGTTGGGAAAGTTTCAGTCAACCTGAAAGAAACAAAATAGAAATCAGAGCACAATATCAAGGCCTATTTTTTTTCTCCTGTGTTTCACAGAAACCTATCGTCTACAAAAAGCTGGTTCATGAACCAACTACAAAGGAATTCGGAAACTGATTTGGAGGAAAATAAGCCTAATAAATACTCTCCCTGTCTTCAGTCCACTTTGCCTCCACTGAGATATTCTGACCTTCTCCTTCCACGCCCTTCAAAGTCAGCCCTACATAAGACTTCTTGTCCCTAAAACAAATAAGGTAATTCAGACATTTTCTGAGTCTTAATCTCAGGGATTTCCGGTGGGAGGATGACATATCCAGGAACATTCATTTTCCAATAAATAAATTGGAAGGCAGTACTACTAAAAACCACAATGCCTGCAGCTTTCAGCATCCTTCCCCTCTTCCATGGCCCCCAGTGATGCCTTCCTTTTTGCCTCCCCTCTTCTGTCCCTCTTTTCACACAGTCCTATTACTCCTGGAGCCATCTTTGCCAAGCATTCACATAGCTCAGTGGAGGATGCAGGAGCTGTCACCAATAATTGACAAGGCTGAGGACTGAGGAGCCCTGCACTGGAGCCCTTCTTTCTTGGGCCTGGTGTCTCCCTGGGCGTGAGGCACAGCCCGCGTATGCAGAACAGTCACTTTCACAACCTGGGAGCAGGATGGCTCTTGTCACACTCCTAGCCCAGAGGCTCCAGGATCTCCCTGGACAGAGGCCAAGAGGAATCCCAGGAACCACAGATGGCCCAGGTATCTGCTCCACAGGCGTGCTGCGAGCCAGCCATTCCAACTTCATGCATTGACTCACTCATTAATTCTGTAAATATGTATTATCTGTCTTGGGCTTTGGTTTTGTAAGATGCGCTTGTCATAAATATGAGCCAAGTTGCCTTGAGGACATAAATGCAAACAATGCACTGTGGAACAATCTACTACGTGCTGTAAGAGGGCACCATGACCCAGCGATCAGCGCCCAAAAGCTCTTACACCAGGACAATGTCATGTCCATTTGCATGTCTTTCAACTCTTCCACATGGATAACATGTTGAAGGCAGAATCTATACTAGACTTTATTCATCTTCATATCTCTAGGAATACCATAAACAGAGAAGGTAGCCTTGAAGAATAAATGAGTTAAAGATTGACTGACTGAATAAAAGAATGAATGATTGACTGCTTAGAGGCACATGAGCAGAGGGTGTATCTTAGGATAACATTCTTTGGGCTTCAGAAGTGCCCTGAAGAATGGCACACACTAGGTTAAATGAGATAGGACCCCTGGATGTGATTAGCTATCAATGCCTCCATAATATTCCATTAACAGTCCTACAGAGATGCCATTCAGAAGGAACATGAGGATGTACAAGCAGGTCAAGAAAGGGAGTGAAGCTTAGGTCACTGATGAGGGAAGAAAATCCAAGGGGCAGTGAAGCAGGGACTAGGAGACAGCCTAAGGCATTATAGGGTCATGGTGGAGTCAGTGCTATGAGAGGTTGTGAGGGTGTGGAGGGGGAAGGTAATAAATAAGTAACAAATGCTGCAATTTTTTTCCCAGGAGAGTCCACTGGACTTTGCTTTAAGGGAGGGTACAAGGGTAGAGAATACTCTGATATGTGAAAATCCATATTCTTGCTTTACTGATACATCTGAAACTAGAGACAAAAGGACTTAATTTGGCAGATAATCTGTTCCACCTTGACACAGGCACTCTACTAAGTATTCAACATACAAGGATAATTATTCCTTTCCTGAAGGATTCACAGGCCAGTGTGGAAGACAGAGGAGTACATATGTGGTTTCTGTTAGATAAGCCCTGAGAGCCACTGGAGTGTGGAGGGCACATCACTCTGACTGACATAGGGATCTGGCTGATGCCAGGAGCAAGGAGGAGGGCACCACAGTCATTAGGACCAAAGAGGACCTAGGACTCCAGGCTTTCATAGTTGGATGGCAGGTGATGAAAGAGCATGAACACTGCAAGGAATGGTCAGCATTAGCCAAAGAAAAGGCAAATATGAAGGAAAAGAGGTGCATTGCTATTAAATGTGGAGAAAACTCTAAGAAGCAGATAATCTCCATTGTCAAATGTCCCAGGGAGCCCACTCCATTTGGCTGTGTGGACGTTAATCGTGACCTCAGAGAGTCTGATTTCAGAGAGGTAGAGCAAAAGTCGTGATTTAATATTTCTGTCAATGAATGGGCTTAACATACATAATCAAGGGTTAGAAGACAACTTTATGAGGACTTAGAAAGGACAAATGTAAAAAAACCACCGCTGAGAATTAAGAAAACAAAAACCTATTGGAACATAAAGCAGTATTCAATTTAGTGTCAAAAAATGTGGCGCGTACTGAAGTAATTTCAGATATTTACAAAGGAAGTGAATAATAGGGCTGGACCAGTTGAGGGAGATTTGCTCAAAGGATCAAGGTCATTGATGGGAGTGGCTGTGACCTCAGTGATGATATTCTTAATGATGAAGGTAAGTTTGAACATGATGGTGATGGCAGAAGAGCTTCACTGCATGGGATAAGTGTATTCCTGAGGGCTTCGTGTTACAATGATGGCAGTGGTTTATAAAACATATGTGTTTGGACTTTGTCCCTAGTTCCTGATGCACAGCTCCTAAAACCCTTGGCAGTGAAACCCTTCTAGTTTCTGACAACAAGCCTCTGTAAGCCACACCTGAGTTGATACTAATGTGATGACTTGTGATGGAGCCTTTAGATAGCTTCAAGATTGGGGGCTGATCACCAGAAAGGCCAAGCACATGATTAGAGAGTAGGAACTTTCAGCCTCACCAGTAGCTGGTGATTTACTCAGTTATGCCTACATAATAATGGAACCTCTGTGAACACCCCTGAAGGGCAGGCTACCAACCTAGAAAATACTGTCTCGGAGGGTGGTGTGCCCAGAGAGGACTTAGAAGCTCTGTGCCTCATATCCATACACACGTTGCCTTATGCCTCCCTTCCGGTGGACTGTTACTGAGGTTTGTTTTATAATAAATGAGTAATCATAGGTAAAGCACTTTTCTGAGTTCTATGAGTCAGTCTAGCAAATTATTGAACCTGAGGAGGGGATCATGGGAACCTCTGAGTTTGTAGTCATCTGGAAACCCCATGTACAGCTGGCACTCCTGTGAGACTGAGCCATCAACTGTGTCTGTGCTAGCCCTAGGAGTTAGTGTCAGATGGATTTGAATTGTTGGACACTCAGTTGGTGCTGAAGAATGCAGAATTGGTGCAGAAAACCAACATGTATTTGATGTTGAAAGAAAACCATCCAGCTATCCCAAACTCATTTCATCCTCTTTTTACAAAGTCCACACTAAAGCACAAAGAAGCTAATAACTTACTTCAAGGACACACAACCAGAATTTTATTGAGATAATATGTAGATTTCTAATTCATTTGTATCACCAATGAAAAATCATTCTCGATGTCATAAAACACGTAAAATGACCTGTGTAAGTGAAAATAATCATTTATTTATATAAAAATAGTCTTAGGCACTGGCCTGAGTGTCATTTGTTTAGTGAAATTTCAGCCTCTCCTTGGCCTAAGCACAGCTGCAGAGACAGAACTCACCATACAGAAAGACGCCCAGAGCATAGGCAGAGCTTGGGAAGTCTTGCAGTGAGGAGACACAGCTAGAATCACTGCCATACTAGCTACTGTTTGAGATCACTTTGTATCTCCCTTGCAGTGCAAATAAAATCTCCTTCTTCTGGAAGAGAAGACTGTGGTTATTTATTTATTTGGAAGCTTTAAGCAACATTGCTCCCAGGGAGGAGAAGAGCTCTATCACCATGGGTCAAAGATTTTGTGTTTGTTGAGGACTACAGGCTGCGGTCCTCTGTTTCTCCCATAGGAGCTTCTTGGTTCTCCTCCTGGGTTGTCTTCATAAGGAGCTGATATATAAGCTGCATGTTTGGTGGTTTTCCCCTTCAGATATTCTCAGTTATGTCCAGTGGGACCTCTAAATCTCTAAGCAAGAATATATAGCACAGCGCAGGAGCTGATCACATTATGGTCAGTAGGGATTCCAGTATGTATGTGATTATTTAATAAGGACTATGATGAAGTGGAAAAAATACTGAACTCCAAATATTGCCTGGGGAGCAGCAATGAGTCACAAAGAACACCCAGATGTCCTGACACGGGAGCAATGGAAGATGCAAGGTCTCAGACTGATGAGTTTAAACTTGCATTTTGGAAAGGTTATGAAGGTTGCATTGCGAAGAGCAGATTGGAGCAATGTAGGACTAGGCCAGGACTAGGACAGTTGAGATTTGGACTCAGATAGTAACAGTGAAGACGGAGAGAAGTAGAGGGACGTAAGAAGCATCAGTAGGATTTGGCGTTTGGTTGTTTAGATGAGAGATGGGTTACAAAAGATCTTAAAAAAATTTAGGGTGTTTTTTAGTTCACAAATGAGCAGATAATGATGCTATTTACTAAGTGGGAAGAAAACAAAGAGGAGGTTTGTTGAATGGGGAGCCGGGTGTTGAATTTCATTTTGTAAGCTTTGACTTTGAGATTAGAATGGAATCTTTGGTGAAATTGAATAGACAGCTGAGTATATCAATCAGGAACTCAGGAAACACATTTGACTTCATATGTTGACTTGGAAGTCACTCAGGCAAAAATAGTTCTTGAGAATACATAGTAAACTCATTCTAGGTACTGGAGAAACAGCAGCAGCTGGCAAGAGGAGGGCAAGGTCCCTCATCCCATGAAGTTTCTGTTAAAGTGGAGAGAGCTGAACAAAAGAAAAGTAAATAAATAAAAGACCATTTGTCAATGTTAAGAAAATATAGCCCTGTAAAGCGATCGAGAGTGACGCGGGGCTATTTTAATTTCAAGGGTCACTGAGGCCTCTCAGAGAAGGGGCTCCTTGGCCATCAGCATGGTGATGCTAACTGATGCCAGGGAGTAGAAGAGATTGCCCAGGAGAAAGAGGGGAAAGAGAGGACACGGAGCAGGTAGTTAAAGGCTCAGACTTTGACAGGGACTTCGTCTTGCTCTTACTGTATGAACTTGGGCAAATTATTTAACTTCTGAATCTCAATTACCTAATTTACAAAATTAATATGGGATCAAAACAATATCTTTTAAAGAGTTGTGAGAATTAGCAAAGAAGACTTTATATGTTGTTGCATAGACCATACCGTTTGAAAAAAAATAGGACCTTAGATGTATAGTATTGGAGAAATAAGAATATTTGGACCAGGACACATGGTTATCACTGCTTCAGGCATGATCTCCTCAATTGTTATTGATCTACTAATATGTAGATTCATTCATTCATTTGAAAATTTTAACAATATACAAAGAACAGAAATCCACCAAAATGAAAGCTAGGATCTTGACAACAACCTACCTGTAAACATATGGACCAGCTCCCCCTCCCACCTTTTGCTTCTCTATACCCAAAGGATGTATGATTCTAAAACAAGGTTTTATCTATACCTTGTTTTTCTTTTCATATAGTTTATTTGTAACCATACATACACTAAGCCAAAAAGAATATGCTTTGATGTTTTGAAATTTATAAATAGGCTATTATGCTGTAGATAATTTTTTTGAAATTTATTTTTTCATTTACTCATATTTTGTTTCGCGCTGATTTAGTTCATTCATTTTGAATTTTGAATCTCGGCACACTGAGTGACTATCTAATAATGAGCCATGTACCTTCCATGTAGGAGGCTTGTCCCCATTTCACTTGTCCCCAGATTTTACTGTTTTGAGGAGTGCTACCAGTTTACAATTTTTCACTTCATATCAGCTGTTAGAAGTATTATCATAGTTGTTCTAATGAGAAAAGCATAGTAGAATAATCGATACAACACCAGAGAAAATGCACAGGTATGAAGAAGAGGACATCAGTCCCAACTGGCAGCTAGAAAGCCAGACTAGCCCTCGCTGAATGCAGGAAAGGTCAACCCAGGGCTTTCTACCACATCCTGTGAAGACAGACTGGTCACAGGATCCACACTCTCGAGCCAGCCTTCTGTCCCCAGCCAGGGCAAGGCTGGGCCCCACGTAGCTAACGATGACCTACGGGGGGATGCTGCTGGCAAAAATAAGCAGGAAGCTGGTGAGGTTTAGTAGGGAGGGATTTGTTATGTTGAAGAAGAGGGAGCCTGCCCGTCTGGAGTAATATTCAGAACCTTCCTCGGGAAGATTTCAGCATCTCAGAGTCCAGGACAAGGAAGACGAGAAAAGGAGGGAGGAGCAGCAGCCAGGCTGGGTAGGTCTTCTACATCTTTCTTCCTCCAACACGGCTTGTGTGAAGTCCTCATGGCCCAGGTCAGCAGCAGCCCCCGGAGCAGCAGCCGAGCCCCAGAGCTGTGGCAGCAGCCAGAGCCCTCAGATGGCTGGCCGCTGCTACTGCCACAGCCGTTAGAGCTCTGAGGTCGGCATCGACTGGACCAGCAGGGCCTGTAGTGGCTCATGCAGCAGCCGCCACCCACAGAGCTGCAGCAGCCCCAAGAGCTGGAAACATTGCAGCAGAAAGAGATGGGAGGTGGGCCTGGCGCTGAGCACTTAGGGGGACACTTTGGGGTACACTTGGGAGGACACTTAGGAGTACACTTGGGAGGGGATTTGGGGGTACACTTGGGAGGAGGCTGGCGCTGCTGCTGGCTTTGCTGGCAGGACATTTAGAGAGGAAGTCAGGAAACCTGAGGAGAAATTTCATAAGCCATTAGCACAAATGTCAGGCAGATTTGTATGTTATAGACAATGAATTTCATTGAATCCTCACTCCCAAACAAGTTATTTTCTGAAGATGATCCTTAAGTTGAAATTGGAAACTAATATGAAATGAAATTGAGTGCAAGAAAAGCTTTCCGTCTTTTTTTTTTTCCAGTGAAAAAATGCTGACCATCTTTCTACATGAGCTCTAAAATCAACCCCATAGAAGGCTCCCTAACTTGGAAACACAGCTGGCCATATGTTCAGAAACCATCTTCTAATGGATGAGTCATTCTTATGCATGTCAGATGGGCATCACTGAGAATATTTATTGGAAGCGGATTAGAAGGAAAGAGATCAAAGGCATAAACCGGAGCCCCTCAATTTCTGCGACTACTCTTGCTTTGCTCCTTCTCCCCTTCCTCTCCCCCACTGCTCATGACGCATCTTGTTACTCTCCTTCCCGAAGTTAGACATTCACAGCCCCATGGTCTGCTTCTGTCACATACTCAGCAAGCCAGGAGAAGTGTGGGGAGGATGTCACTAGCAAGGACACATAAAAACAGGTCAAGATCTCGGTCAACTGCAGGTTGAAGATTTCTCATACTCTCTTTCCAAACCCAGGTGACTTCTTCCTCTCTCTCTGCCTTTTTCTGCCTTCTCTCCATGCAGTCCTGTCTGGCACCCATGAATCACCGTCCAGAGCCTTCTTTGCGAAGCACTCACCTGATTAGTGGAGGAGCAAGGGCTGACGCTGACAAGGCTAAGGACTGAGGAGTCTGGTGCTGGAGGCCTTTTATCCTGGGTCTGCTGTCTCCCTGGGAGTGAGCACATCCTGCGTATGCAGAACAATCGCTTTCATTGCCTTAGAGGAGGGTGAACTCTTCTCACACTCTCAGCCCCAGGGCTCCACGATTTCCCTGGACAGGAGCCAAGAGGAATCCTGGAAGCTAGAGACTGCTCTATACATGCTCCATAGATCTGCTGCAAGCCAGCCATTTCACCTTCATACAGTCAATCATTCATCAATCCAGTAAATATGTATAATCTATCTGGGGCCCATAATTCTGCAAGATATCAATGACACAGATGATGTAGATTGCTCTGAGGATGTTACAGTCCTGGAGCATGAATGTGTAAACAATGATTTGTAAGTTTTTGTACCATGTGATCCTGAAATCTTGTTCAGTCTCATATAGCATTTCCCCAAGGTGGTTTTACAGTCTTTGTACATGTCTGTTCGATCTATGAAAAATATGAAAGTATGGCATGTTTTATTAGCCTCCATATTCCATGTGCTTTGAGTAGTATCTGGCACAATAAACGTAGGAAAAAGATTAAACATCAGGAAAGAGGAACGCAGATGTTTGGAAAGCACTGGGGCAGATACTCAGGTAATAACGGTGCAGCCTCTTGGCTTTCAGAATCCCTTGTATCAGGACAGATTCCCAGAAAGATATAGTGTTATTTCACTCACACAGGATCTTAACTCCTGAGAAATAAGTTATTTGAGAGCATAGCTCTGTGGAAATGAGACCAGGTTGGCAAAGGTGGACCTAGAGGAACCCACGTGGGCATGGAAATAAAGGCCTTGGGGAGCCTGATGGCCCCTAGAGGGCAGTGGGCACATGCAGGGCTGGTGCTGCCCTCTGAGGAGGGAGGGGGCTTGAAATGTGAATGAGTTAGAACAGAGACAGATATTATGTTGAACTTGAAAGTTCTAACAGACTTTTTCTTGGGGTTGAAGGTGATGGCTGAAAGTGTATGAGAATTAGAATAATAGCATTATTGAGCATGTCTGCAGGTAGATACTCGTAGAGAAGGGAAATAAAATAAGACGTAAGTGGATTTAAGTTCACATTGATTCACACCCACTAGTTAGTAAACACGTGGTTAAATTGCTGTGAATAAGGAGTTAGCACTAACTTACTTAAGGAGCTTTTATTTTAGTTAAGATCCTTTATTTTTTATTTCTATTTTTTAAAGAACAGAGCAATCTTGTGATAGGGTTTTGCCAGGGCTCAATATAATAGGCAGATAGAGGAAAATGTCATCTAACACAAACTAGATTGCCTCCTTGGTAATTAAGTAACCACCAAAGACATGCAAGTGGAATAGATTACTAAAAAAGAGCAAGCATGCTGAGAAAAAAAAAGGACAAAATGAGACATAGAAACTGGCACAGAACCTTAGGGGTATTCCAACTTTTAGTGGGTAGGCAAAGGAGATGTAAAAATTAAGGAGTCCAAGGAAGAGAGTTGAGGCACAGAGCTGGAAAAATAAAAAGAAAATCATGGCATTTTGAAAAATAAAAGGGAAAATAAATTTCAAAAAAGACATTGTCTTACATTATCAAATGCTAGGGAGACAATCCATAGAGACAGTAGTTTCATAGTGAAGGCTGAAACTGCTTTATAATAATTTTGGAAAGAAATAGGTTAGACAAGCAGGGATCACTATTTCAAGGCGGTTAAGAGATACATGAAAAACGATTTTTTTTAAAATTAAAAAAAATCACAATTTCTATCCATAGAAGTAAGGTCACAATGGCAAATTGTCCATGTGATGTGTGGTATCGATTCAAAGAACTACAGCAGTTCAAAGAGCTTGATTTTTAAGAGAAATCTTTGAATTTTTAAATAAAAAGCTTTGATTTTAGGAGCACAGAGTTTTAAAGAGTCCTAAAAGCCAATGACAACTGATGAAAGTGATGATGATACTGACCCTAATTATACCTCCAGTCAAGAGAAGCTTGAACTGACATTAGAGATACAGTAAGTTGAAAGAAAAGAGGGAGGTGACTAAAACAAATGGGAGGTATTTCAGAGTATTCATTTAAAAGGATAGTTTTGGGGTCAGTGAGACTTAAGTTGGCATTCCTGCTTCTTGAGAAAGTTGTGCACACTTAAGCAAGTTACGGTTAGCATACAGTTTCACTGTCTTCAAAATAGGGATAATAGTTCTGCTCATCTGTAAGCATAAAATGAAATATTACCTATGAAGCACTGAGTACAAGACTTGGAAGATAGCTAGAACTCAAAAGGTGTTACCAACTTCTGCAGCTACTATTCTTACTACTCTACTGATTATTATTGTTTCACGGGCTTTGATAGTTTAATAGGCATTATTCTGTCTAGTAAGTCTCCTTTGTCACAAAGGAGAAATGATATTATCTGACATACTTAGAACTGTTGATTTTGTTCTGTTTTTGTTGTTGTTGTTGAACTTAACTAAGGCCATATGTGAATGTTTATGAAGGTACAAATGGCAAAACAAAGGAGGGTTAGGTGTGTCTCATTCTACATCACTTATTAAACATATTTTACATGCAAAGTATTGCAGCAGGTAATATGGTAGATTCGGAGAGACTTGGAAACCACACTTATCTTCAAAGATGTACTTATAAAGTGTATCATCTAAAAGACCACACAGACATGTATTCCACTATTCTCTATGAAATCAAGGTATGACTGAAGATAGAATCTAAGCAATGAAAACGAACAGGTAAATGCACAGATGTAGAAATCTACATTGATAGCTACAGTGTGCAAGAATGAGACACAGAGAGGTGCAAAATAAGAGATATCTAGCAGAAAAATCTTCTACATAATTAGAGGCATAATACTTTGAGAACAATGAAGAAGAGATGGTTGTATAAGGTAATTCAGAAAGAGATATAAATCTCTTTGCACTTAACATAGAACTAAAGGATCACATATTACTCTCTAATTGAATCAATGATTCTAAATGTTGTAGAATTTCAGAGTAGAACGTTTTTCTTGTGGGCTGAAAAAATTAAAAGTTGTTTTTAGGACAATCATAATTACTGAATATTATAATAAGATTGGTACTAGTGGTGGTTACATGATCTTAATTCAGTGGATTCAACCATTGACAATGATTGAGTCAAATAAATCTATTTTAACCTGAGTATTCCCCATTATTTCTTGTAATACTAAGAACCAGCTTCTTCCTAAACTGTATATTGGCCAATCTCACAATTAAAAGTAGAATAGTATTTCTAGAAGAGTGATTTTAAAAGTTAGCTATGACAAAAATCTTCTAGTTATAATAAATGAATTTGGTTTTCTTTTATATAGCGAGGCCCAACTTCCTCTTCTTAAGATTTTGAGTATGTCTTAAAGAAGGGTTGAGAATTGTCCTCACCTCACTCGAACCATGAAGAAGTCTTGACTCTTTTCAAGATACATGCAGGAATATGGATTTGTACTGGGGCACAGACATGACTCAGGGGAATGAGGGAAACGCACAGGGCAATATTTTTATCTTGTCCCTGTTCCAGAGGGAGATAGATGTTTGTCCTCACTAAGGAGAAATAAAGAATACAGATTCATTTTTCATAGGTCTCTTCATTTATGGACAGAAACTTTCGAGGAAATTTGCATCACTTTCTGAGCTGCTACGGTAGGCAGCAAGTCTAAGAACTGACTTATAACAGGAAAGAACACAGCTCTATCCATACGTGCTTTGCAGAAAAGCTGGGTCTGAGTGAGAGGTGGATAGAGATCAACAGGTTGAGGGCAAAGGTAGGTACTTAGTTACTTCTGAGCTCTTCTCCAATTCTGTATCCACATTGGACGATTGGATGGATGGGATAGCATTTTGTTCCAAAGGCCTGACCCACTCTTTCCTCAGTTTTAGGCAGTAACAATTAAAGGTAATATTTATGAAGCATCTACTGTGCACTAGAGCCTCTGTGATCATTTTACATACCATATCTCATCCAGTCTCTGCAGAAGCCAATGTATTAAATAATGATAGTAATTATTATCATCAGCTTTGTTTGTTTGTTTGTGTGTGGGGGGGTCTTACTCTGTTGCCCAGGCTGAAGTGCGGTGGCGTAATCATAGCTTGCTGCAGCCCCCAACTTCTGAGCTCAAGCAGTCCTCTGTATCAGCCTCCCAAGTAGCTGGGACAACAGGTGTGCATCACCATGCCAGCTAATTTTCGTATTTTTTGTAGAGATGGGGTCTCACTATGACGCCCAGGCTGGTCTTGAACCCCTGGTGCTCAAGCGATCCTCCAGTCTCAGCATCCTGAAGTGCTAGGATTACAGGCATGAGCCACTGCATCCAGCTTATTATTCAGATTGAGGACATGTGAAGATTGAGGCAAAAAGAGGTTAAGTAACTTGCCCAAAGTTTGAGAGTTATTAATGGACTAGTGATTTGAACCCAGGAATTCTAACTCCAAAACCATAAAACAACATTACCACCCTCTTTTCCGCAGTTTTTCTTCTTAGTTCATTTTCTGCTATTATAACTGAATATCACAGACTTTGTGATTTATAAAGAACAGAAGTTTCTTTGGCTCATAGTTTTGGAGGCTGGGAAGTCCAAGAGCACAGCATCAGCATCTGACAAAGGTCATCCCATGGTGGAAGATGGAAGGCAGAAGAGATCGCATGAGACAGAGTCACCAGGGGCTGGAGTAACTTGATTTTTATTTTGAGACAGGGTCTTGCTCTGTCACCCAGGCTCGAGTGCAGTGGGACAATCACAGCTCACTGCAGCCCTAATACCCTGAACTCAAGTGGTCCTCCTGCCTCAGTTTCCCAAAAGCTGGGACCACAAGTGTGCATCGCCACACCTGGCTAATTTTTAAAAATATTTTGTAGAGAAGATGTTTCACTATGTTGCCCAGACAAGTCTCAAACAATCCTTCCCCCTCGGCCTTTCAGTGTGCTGGAATGAGCCACCACACCTGGCCCAGATTCACTTAATAACAACCCACTCTTGAGATAATTAACCCACTCCCATGATAACAACATTAATCCATTTATGAAGGCTCTTCTCTCATGACGCAATCTCCTCTTATTAGGCCCTACTGCTCAACACTGTTGCATTAGGGATTAAGTTTCCAACACACAAACTTTTCAGGAAGACATTGAAATTATAGCGCCTTTCTTTAAAATTTGGCTTCAGGGAAGAATGCTGATTTACTAAACACAATTATTTTTCATAAGCAAGTACATGGGCCCTTTGTATTCTGAAGGAATGTGCAGCCATCAGAGTGATGTAGAAATCACACACAATATACAAGGCACAAAACCCAAGAAATTCCCAGGAGAAGAATTCCTGTGCTTCATGAAATGTAAATGAATTTCTGTCTTTCTTCCTCCAACTTCATCTTTGACTCCCAGTCTCAGATACCTTAGCAAATTCCTCTCGCCCCACCCCCTTCTCCTGTCATGCAGCCTCTATTTTAATCTTCAAGTTGTGGAGGGAACTCACCTCACCCATAAAGCATATATATACACAGACATACACACCAGGAGACACACCATCCCAGGGCCTGCACCTGCAGAGCAGATGTCCTGACTGGGTGATGGCCAAGGGATGGCCAGGGCATGGCAGGAACAGCATGGATATGAGACCAGAGGGCATCATCCCAGCCCCGCAGAGCAGCAGGGTCACCCCAGCTGGTGCCCACTTCTAGGGTACTCCTCTCTAGTGAACCTGGGACTCTAGGGATCTGGGGGAATCTTAATAGGTCTGCATAGCTTGAATCTTAGAATTCTGTGCTTCTTTTCTGACTGATTACTGAGTTTCATTTTTGTAGTGAGTTTAACGTATGGCAGTCTCCAACGATACTCAGGCTAAGATGATGATGCCCCAGCTAGACACATTGTGAAATTTACTACATTTCTGAAACCTTTTTCAAGAAAACATTATTTGAAATAACGTCCACAATGGCTCAGAGAGTCTACGAATATTAATGTCATTCCGTTCTTAAAATAACACTACAAGGCTAATGACGATATTTGTATTTCACAAGTGAAGAAATTAAAACTCAAAGAAGTTAAAATATCTTGTCTCAGTGCACTAAACTAGAAGGTGGTAGAAGTAACGTTATAATTTAGAGGCATTTGACTCCAAAGCTTGTTCTCTTTTCACGCTGTCACACTGAGAATTTAGAAGGGTAAACTTTATACAGTATATCTTGTACGACAAAGGGATTGGCATTAGGGTTGCTGGCATTGAGAAGACACCTGTGAGTTGCCTTTTGTGGAGATGTTGAATATAACTGAGTTAAAAGGTGGCAAAGCACGTGGTCAACGTCCAACACACAGTAGATCCTCAATGGTTTTTACGGGCATCTATGATCAACATCAATAAGTATTCTCATAGGTGTGTCATGAGATGGCTCCATAAAATATCCAATGGCCCAGAACTAGCCCAGGAATGTGGAACTGCATAATAATTAGAAAAATATGGGCGCTAGAAATATGTAGATTATTTTTCTTATCTCTATGGGAAAGTAGCTCAGACCTTTAAAGACACAGTTCTTCCTGATGCCTCCTTTCTTAATGATGCAAAAGATGAAACTGCTGGAAATGCAAATGTTCACGTTAAAAAATATACTCCATGGTTGGTGTATATATTTAATGTAGCATTTCTGTAAAACCAAATAAAAAGTACATATGTATGTATATATTCCTTGCTCTTTTCTGTGTGTGCGACTGTCTGTATGCGTGTGTGTCTGCATTTCCACATACTCACACTAGTTAGGAATAGGAATTACCAGGCCAACACTAAAGAAAAAAATGAAAGAAAATAGGAACTACGGAAGAGTAATTTGCTTTTGCTCTGAAGATAAAATCAACATAATCTGGCTTTCCTTTTGGTCACCTTGCTTGATGAGGACAGAAGTCAGAGCCCAGTCCCCTGACGGTGTGAATACTACGCCACCCTGGAGTCACGTGGACTCACTCTCAGGGGAGGCTGAGCCAAGAAAAACCAACTGCACAGGCTTACTGTCGTGCTCCAGACTCTCCCAGCTGTGGTCCTAGAAGAGGAGAGTCTCTGGCCTCTGACAGAAGCAAAAACAAATTGTCCCTGGTGGTAGGCACTTGTGTCCTAGGCAAGTTGTTCCCACAAGTACATTTTCAGGTCAGTGACCCCTCACTGTCCTCTTCGTGGCTGAGGTGCTCCTCACCTCTTAAATGTGGCTATAGACTTTTCTATTATAGACTTTTCTATTACCTCATTTAAGAGGTGAGAGCACCTCAGCCAAGGTGTCAGAGTTGCAGTGAGCCAGGTTGTCCTGACCTCCAGCAGAGGTTGAGCATCTTTCCTCGGTTCCCTTAATGTCTGGTTTGCTTTATTTATCATTTTATTTTTGTTATCTGACATGCTGGTTCAGCCAGGAGACTGTGAGCTCCTCAAAGGCAGAGACCATGCCTTCTTCATGTTGGTGTTCCCCGCAGCCAGCACTGAGGTCAATACGTGCTTACCGAGTGAATGGATAAGCCCTTCCTGAGTGTCTGGGTGGAGAGTGGTCATGTGTGTGAATACGCAGGCAACTTCTGAGATGTGTGGCCACACCCACCTCCACCCGGCCTTTCCAGAGCCTGCTTGACTTATCCCCAGGACCAAAGTCCCCAGTCATGGGGATGTTGCCAATCATGCCTTCAGGAAGTCTGTTCAGAAGCAGCTTATTCTGAAGAGCTTTTGCAATATGCACGGAGGAACATGAGGATCCAGGGAGACAAGGAAGAGAAGGATGAGGAAGAGAGAAGGACACAGTGGAACCAAGGCGCACCAGCTGTCACAGACGCAAAAATGGGATCTGTGTGCTCTGGTTCTGGGTCCTGTCCTGCCACACACTAGTCACCTGGTTCAATTCACTTAACTTCTCTAAACCTTTTTCCTCACCTGTTACAATGCTTAGGCAGCAGTTATGAATATTTACCATTGCATATGGCTGCTTTGTAAATGAAACAATTGATTTTAGATTTCTCTATAATTCAAAAAGAGCATGTGAAGTAGATTTTACCTTGCAGTTTTTTTGTTTGTTTGTTTGAGATGAAGTCTTGCTCTGTTGCCCTAGCTGGAGTGTGGTGGTATGATCTCGGCTCACTGCAACTTCTGCCTCCTGGGTTCAAGCAATTCTGCTGCCTCAGCCTTCCTAGTACCTGGGACTACAGGTGTCCACACCTGTACCTGGGTAATTTTTGTATTTTTAGTAGAGATGGGTTTTCACTATGTTGGCCAGGCTGGTCTCAAATTCCTGACTTCAGGTGATCTGCTCACCTCAGCCTCCCACAGTGCTAAGATTATGGGTGTGAGCCACCGTGCCTGACCTACCTTGTTTTTAGTTATCATTACTAGTAGTATTTAAAAGGAGACCTGGAGAGCAAAGGATGCACAAAATGAAGAGAGGTTGAAGACAGAGGACTGTGTTCCTCTTATAGGAAGCAGATTCTCAAATATCATGAATGCACAGAAGCCTTCCCTGTGTGGAATTTAGGTTCAAAAGCAGAGGGAAAAAACACATACTGGTTGAGAACTAAGGATCTGAAGTAAGATTGGGTTAAAATCTGAACATCAGTTAGTGTGATTTTAGGCAAGTTAGCTAACCTTAGGAGGCTCACTATCCTTAGCTATAAAACTCTTAGATTATGAATGAGAATTAATCATTCTTTCAATATAGTTAATATGCATTAACTATTTGTTATGCACCAGACATTGCTCTTGGCATGGGGATGCAAGCAGTGACTAAGACACACAGGGCCCCTGACTTCAAGTTGCTTCCATCCTAACGTGAAAGGAAAAACAATAAACAAATGAATACATAACGTAGTATCAGGCAGTAAAACAGTCTAGGAAGAAAAGTAAAACAGGGTAGGGTGAGGAGTTGGGCAATGCACTCTCTGAGACAGGGTGGCCAGAGGACTTGGCACTGCAACAGGCTCAATGAACAGCAGACAGTATTTAGTTGGCATTTTCCTGTCTGAGAAATCCACAGAAGCCAAGCCCATGAGTCCTCTCTGATGCTCCCAGAGTAATTGGACTGGATTTATACAATAAAGGAAATCTCCACAGGATAAACACATAAACGGGGAAAATTTATTTCTTTATTTTACAGGAATATATTGAGTGTCATCCTCTGCTTGGCTCTGAGGACATCAAAGCAAACAAGGCAGGGTGCCCAGGTTAATAGGTTAAGACGAACAGGTCTCCCAGCAGAACATCCATGTGAGCTGAGCATGAGCACTGGCCGTGAGAATCTCTGAGAATATTACTCACTGCCCGCTTTTCTCAGCCCTTTGGTGCTGCACATATTATCCCGCCCCCTCTTTTTTTCCCTGGTGGCTCAGCCCGCTCCAACACCCATTTGTTTCACACAGCAGACATGCTAAATCAGGCCATGCGCTGCCATCAGCTGGGTGGAGATCCGTACACAGATGACAAAGAACCATATCTGATCACGGCATTTTCCCCAGCCAACTTCTGTCTGAAGACCTGGTTTAGATTCCCCTTCTCCTCAAGCACTGGCTCCAATCCAAGAGCTATTATCTGGGTGCCTCACTTCCTACGCTCCATGATGGGATGCAAGTGGTTATCTCTAAAACTACTGCCCCATTGCTAGTATCTTAAGGAGACACTCTCTCTGAACTTTGAAGAAGATTCAAAGAATGGGAATTACAGAGTATTAGAGGTAGAAGAGGCTCTTAGTGATGGTCGCATCCAACTTCCCTATTTTACAGAGGAAGAAACTGAGGCTCGAATAGGCGAAGTGGCTTATTTAATGTTACAGAAAGAATCCGTGGCAGATCTGGGATAAGAAAGGAGGTAGGAGAAGCTGGGAGACCACAGTCATGTGTAATGTCAGGTTACACATTTTCATAACTTTGTCTGTAATGAAAACCTCTCGTTACATTTTACCATAGAACAAAAAATGCTAAACCACAAAAATGCCCTTCGTATTTTTCATCTAACATGATTTTCACCCTCTTAGCCTCTAAGTTGCCTTTCATATTTACTGTCAGAGTCCCTCCAACCAGGAATAGGAAAATGGGTTAACATATTGTGCACCTACTATGTGGCAGGCATCTTAGGTAGTTTTATCAGACACTATCTATCTGAGCAGAGAGACCACTAACTTGTCTGGAGTCATATGGTCCATGACTGCATGTGTCTGACTCAAAATTCCAGATCTTACAACAACGCTGGCCTTCTCCCATCACCTGCTGGCTGATTCAGATCATCGTTTCCGTTTCTCAGTTAGGGAGAACATCACATGCAGAGTGGCTAACACAGTGCCTGGCACACATAGTAGGCCCTCAATAAAGAAAGGGCAATTCTCTGTCTTTTCCTTTAGGTGTCAAGAAAAAACAGATTTGAGTCATTTTTCTTATGGGCATTTACTAATATTGGCTGTACATTCATAATATATGTGTGATACCTGTGCAAGATACAAAAGTTTAGATGTATATGACTATATTTTATTTATTAATTTGGGGAAATATTACAAAGCCTCTCTGCAGGTATTAGCCTTACTTGTCCGGAAATTTGGCGGAGGTATTTTCCTGCAAGAGAAATCATCATGAAAACTATCTTACCCAGGCAAGTGGGGTTAGGATTCTACTCACTAGACTTTTCTACTCCAGAAAAATTGTGGAAAAGCAGATTCATAATAGGTCCCAGGATAGCAGCATCTCAGCCTGTTCAAGGAATCTCTGTTCAGTTTCCCAGGGGTTTCATTGCATGTTTTGGACTTGTCATTCTCTCTAAATCATTTATAGCTAAATCTCCATGATATTGTAGAGGTATCAAGAGCCAGGAAATTTGGAACTTACATTATAAACAGCACATCAAGATTCTTTGAGTTGGTCTGGCGCGGTGGCTCAAGCCTGTAGTCCCAGTACTTTGGAAGGCAGAGGTAGGTGGATCATGAGGTCGGGAGATCAGACCATTCTGGGCAACATGATGAAACCCCGTCTCTACTAAAAAATACAAAAATTAGCCGGGCGTGGCGCAGGCCTGTAGTTCCAGCTACTTGGGAGGCTGAGGCAGGTAATTGCTTGAACAAGGGCGGCGGACGTTGCAGTGAGCCGAGATCGTGCCACTGCACTCCAGCCTGGGTGACGCAGCGAGACGTCGTCTCAAAAAAAAAAAAAAAAAAAAGATTTTTTAAGTTATAAAAAACAATATGGTAGAACTTTTGGTTAAATGAAAAATGTCTTTAAAGAAGGCCACATTTGTAACTCATCAGTTTAAAAATGAGACCTTAGAGTCCCTGTACCAGGAGGCAAAGATGACCTGATGCTGGTGCTGAAAGGTACCCTAGTCATCTTATAGCCCAACCTGCTGTCCTGCAGACATGAAAACCAGACCTAGAGAGGGGAGTTAGGCGTGGCAGGGCTAGGAGAGAGCCAGGTACACTAATGCTCTTGGGCAATTGTTTTACATTCTCCTTTGCATGTTCTAGAAGTATGTATTTTTTTTTTTTCTGCAGAGAAAATTAAACTTTAAAAGGCACAAGTCACATGGCCTGCTTTCGACCTGGCAGTGGCTGCTGGGATGCCCCCACTGAGGCTTCCCTTAGCCCCCAGGCCCTTCTGCCCATCTCTGCTTCAATTTTCCCTCTCTCTCTATCAGTCCTTTACACTTGCTGTTCCCCTCCCCCTCCCCCTCCCCCAACAGAGCCCTGCCTGCACTCTTGTTTCTGAATCGAAAAGTCTTCCCTCACTGCTTTGTTATTAACTCCTACTCAACCTTGGGGTCAAGCTGCACTTTCTCAGGGATGTCTTTTCTCATCTTCCTGACCATGCAAAATTTGCATATTACAGAGTACTTGAAACCTTTCGTTTATAACTCTGGTCCTAGATGCAAATTTCATTTGTTTATTGGATTACTTGATTTTTTAAATTTTCCTTCTCTGCTGTAAACTCCAAAACAATACAGATTGTGCCTGGAATGACATAGACATTCAATAACTACTTATTAGATGAATGAATGATGGTCTGATGAGAAAGTTGTTACAGACTTTTCACACTGGCCAGGTTACTGAGGGCTTCTCAGGCACTGGCGTCAGGCCGCTCAGTGTCCTTTGGGCTGGGTAAGAGCAAGGTTGCACTGCTATATGTTGGAGTCCCTGGAAGGTGCTCTCAGAACTCACCTGGATGCCTGGAAGACCTGGACCCCTGAGCAGATGCTTCTCTTTACATTGTCTTTTCTACATATCCACCTATAACACACAATCAGGGCTCCTGTGAAGGTTTGGGGTTACATAAAGCTATTTCTGTTCTAAGCCATTTCATATTTCCAAATTCAGTCTCCTAGTTCATGGTAATCAGGGACTTTATTTGTTTTCAATATGACATTAGCTTTCTGGGGTCCAGAGGGTAGTCATACGTGTGTGTTCATTGAGTAACACACTTCAAATTTGTAGACTTTCCTAGAATTGTGTTTCATTTCAATAGAAAATTTGAACACATTTGAAAAAGGCCTTAATAGCAACTAATATAGTAATAATAGGAGACAAATAGAGAGAAAAACAGAAGAGAAAGAGAGAAATCAAAAAGGGCAATCATAAGGGGGGTGATTAGAAAAATCATTGAGCAGCCACACTAAGGAAATATTAAAAACCAAACAACAAAAGGAAATAAGATACAACTGTATGCGGTAACCAAAATGTATGTTCAATATTCACATGTTAAATGAAAACAGCTAGTCATTGAGCAACATGTATTATGACTCTATATAATAAAAGAGAAAAGTCTCAGATATACAATCAATTGAGATTTATTAATGTGTAGGTGTTTACTTCTTGGCTTTTTCTTCCACTCATATGCCCTATTAAAGAAAATTATATTTTTACTCTTTGACCTTTATAATTCTGATACTGAACTATATGTGTTCTGCCTGTGAACAGTAAGCCAGGGCAGCCAACAGATCTCAAATCCACCTTTCCAAAGACATGGTTTCAGGAACACATATATGGGATGGAGGAGCAAGGTAGTTCAGGGCCTGGGGAAGTGCGGTGGAAGGCAAGGAGCAGTGAGGTAAGTGGCGTTCTGCACATGCATAGTCAAGCTTCATGGCTGTTCATAAGAAGCTTGTCCATAAAATGGTGACATTAGCATGATCTGAGGGAGGAGTTTTTGGCCCTCTGACATCAAAAGGTCACCTCTCAGGCATTCGTGCAGGTCCAGTTGAAGGGTCAGTGGCTTCAGTTTGCACTAGAAAAGAGCCAATACCAAGTTCTTAAAAAACAATAAGCAACCATCAGCATGGTAACCTATGTGTCATGGATGTTCTCTAAAAGGAAGCTAGCAGATGGCTTAGCTATGGGACTTTTCGCTATATAGGTTTTAAGATTAACTAGAAGTAAGTGCAAGGAAGCAGGAAAGGCAGGTCAAGTTTGGTGAGCTTCGTCAGGTGAGCTCTTGATTTCAACTGCCTTCTTCCCTCCTACACAAAATCAATAGAATGGGCTAGAGAGAGCGTTAGGACAGCTGGAGAAAAGAGGAGACGTTTTATTCCTAGGTTAATTCCTGTGGAACAGAGAATACTAAGATTGGGTAAGTATAGAAACATTAACAAGGAAGACAGAAAAACTCAAACCATCTGCATAATCAGGACCAGAACCAGGTGAGATTGAGGAGGAAAGGAGAGTGAGCAAGGAGAGAAAGAGATCAAAGAAGCCACAATGTCTGGATGTTAGGAGCATTTGGGGGAGTTTAGTGAGAGGCTGATGAACAGCTATGGAATATGGAGGAATTGAAAAGGATAGAAACGGGATTTTTAGAAGCATGTATTGGGTTTTAAAGAGGATTCCCTACAATATTTTTTGATACAACAGTGTTGGGCTGGGCTTTGTGCATACCATTCTCTAAAGAGATTAGCCCGCAGACAGCTTCCGCACTCCACCCTCCTATATTGCAGGACACAGTTCGCGGTCAAAGAGGAAAGTGTACCGGCGAAAGAAGTTCCACCCCTGAGTGGTTTTCCAGTGACTGGGCTGCAAGCTTAGGGAGTTTGGTTGAAGGGATGGAGTAGTTTGTGGAGCTACAAGTGTTTAGACATTCAAAGGCAGCAGAGTAGTCAAGACAACCTTCTGCTAGTGTCCAGGGTTGATCTACAGAAGATCATTTAGAAATCAACACACAATTCCCTGCTCTTTTTCATTCATTACTTTATGCATTCATTTATGCATCACCAAACATATTGTCTCCTACGCACCGGGCCTTGTAGGGTTGTTTTGAACGCTTGTTACTCCTCTATTTTTTAATGTGTGAATTTTGGAGTCTCTAGTTACATAAGTCCACCCCAAATTCTCTAGAGCTAGCTAAGCAATGGAGAAGAAAGTGCTAAGGAGGATGAGCAACTGCCCTGGGGGCCCAGAAGCCCCTCACACAAGATTCACCTTCCTTTGGAGATGGCTCACTTGCTACCAGGACTGACCTGATGAATAGCTAATAACGTCAGGGCGGTCCTAGCCTCTTTCCTCAGGCCTTCACCCTATAGTTTTAAGAGGGCAAGCCTATCAGATGAGAAAATGCCTTCTGCACAGTTGTAGAGACACGGTCCAGTGATGCTCCTGAGCAGATACGATTTCACAATCCCTTCAACACGCAGGAAGACCAGGGCCTGATCATGGCCAACCCCTCTCTGAGACTCATCAAAGGGCAGCCCAGAGGCAACCTGCAACCCCCAAGTCTCCATTATCAGACGCTGCTAACTTGCACGGGAAAGTTTATTCATAGCATTCTAGAAGGCATGGGGCTCCTGGGCTGGGATTTCACCAGCCCGGACAGCTTGTTCATGTTCCTGCAGATCTTTCCTCTGGCTGAGAAACAAGAGTAAGAAGAGAGAGGCAGAAGAGTGCCTGAAAGAAATGCGTAAATATGGACCAAACAAACAGACATTCCGTGAATTGCATTCAGAGCTTTATTCTTGCCAAAGTTTGGGGGTTGCGCTAACTCTGGCAGGCTGCCTTGGTAGAGAAGCAAAGCACAGAGGCAAGGTGATGAGGTTCTACCTCACTGGCAATAACAGAGAGGGGGTCGGAAGCTGGTACATGTTCCAGAAGGGACGGCGGGGCAGTGCATTCTGGAGTTGGACTGTCGTGTGTTTAGCAGCAGCAGTCATCCTCATGGTCACAGCATGCAGGACCTCGGGACCTCATGGGAATAATTCCCAAACAGCAGCACCCAGAGCCACAGCATCCAGAGCTACCACATCCGCAGCCGCAGCCACAGCCCCCAGAACCGCAGCCTCCAGAGCTTCCCGAATTCTCACAGCAGCCAGATGATCCTGTGTTGCAGTCCTGGGGTCGCTGAATCCAGCGTCTCAGGGGACTCACCCCGAACGTCCGGGGAGCCAGACAGCAGTAGCTGGTGGAACAGGGAGCAGAGCATGGATCAGGGACGCAGTACCCAGAGGTCGAGCCACTTGCAGGAGCTTGAACATAATAACTCTGA
>CAUYLG010037158.1:0-47974 GCA_963573385.1 Cacajao melanocephalus | reverse complement strand
CTTCCTGTCTCCATTGTTAAGCACAATTATTGGCATAAAAGAGGTTTTTAATACCCATTTTTAGACTGCATTCTAGCCTGGGCAATAGAACAAGAATCCCGTTCTCTCTCCCTCTTTCTCTCCCTCTTTCTTTCTCTCTTACATTCTGTTTTTTTTTATTTCTTTCACTCTTTCTTTCTTCTTTTCTCTCTTTTTTCTTTCTAAAAAATAAATAAATAAATAAATAAATAAGAAAGAAAAAGAAAAGGTACAAACCATTCTTAGCCTGCAGTCAGGTCAGATGGAAACAGGCAGAGGTCCAAATTTGGCCCATGACTGCAGCTTTTATACTTTTAAATTTAGAATATGAGTTTTTGCATTCTTAGTTTTGATTCAGCTGGGATGGGTGATGCGTATAATGGTAAGTACTTGTTTTTCTAGGTGGATCTTAGCGGTAGAGGTGAATTATTTATATCTTCAGTTCATAGCACCCTGTCCTTACTGGTCCCTGCAAGACCCCCTCTCTTGTGTGTTTGTGTATTTATTAGTTCCCTTTAATCATTCTTTTTTTTGGAGACAGAATCTCACTCTGTCACTCAGGCTGGAGGGTAGTGGGGTGATCTCAGCTCACTACAACCTCCGCCTCCTGGGTTCAAGTGATTCTCCTGCCTCAGCCTCCCAAGTAGCTGGGATTACAGGTGTGTACCACCATGCCCAGCTAATTTTTGTATTTTTAGTAGGGATGGGGGTGTTTCACAATATTGGCCAGCCTGGTCTCAAACTTTTGACTTCAAGTATCTGCCTGCCTTGGCCTCCCAAATTGCTGGGATTACAGGCATGAGCCACTGTGCCCTCCCTTTTTTTTTTCCTTTTTTTTGAGACGGAATTTTTTCATTTTCTTGAGACGGAGTTTCTCTCTTGTCACCCAGGCTAGAGTGCAATGGTGTAACCTCTGCTCACTGCAACCCTCCTGGGTTCAAGCAATTCTCTAGCCTCAGCCTCCTGAGTAGCTGGGATTACAAGGGTCGCCAACATGCCCGGCTAATTTTTGTATTTTTAGTGGAGGTGGGGTTTCACCATGTTGGCCAGGCTGGTTTTGAACTCCTGATCTCAGGTGATCCACCCGCCTCAGCCTCCCAAAGTGCTGGGATTACAGGCGTGAGCCACTGCGCCTGGCAGGGTATCTTTAACTTATATAAGTGGTGTTGTGTGACAGAGCTCATCCCCATTTTTCCACTCAGCAGTGTCTTTTAGAGATATCCAAGTTGCCATGTGAATATCGAGTCCTTGCTCCTCGCTAGTGTGTAGTTATCCATGGGTGGCCCACTGTCTTTTACTTCATTTTGAAAACGAAGTTTTCTTGAGTGTATGTGTTGAGTATGTGTTGAGCCTGAGCATACTTATGTGTTGTGCTTGGGAATATGTATCTCTCTTTCTTTTTTTTGAGATAGAGTTTCACTCTTGTTGCCCAGGCTGGATTGCAATAGTGTGATCTTGGCTCACGGCAACCTCCGCCTCCCGATTCAAATGATTCTCCTGCCTCAGCCTTCCTAGTAGCTGAGATTTCAGGCACCTGCCACCACGCTTGGCTAATTTTGTATTTGTACTAGAGAGGGGGTTTCTCCATGTTGGTCAGGCTAGTCTCAAACTCCCAACCTCAGGTGATCCTCCCGCCTTGGCCTCCCAAAGTGCTGGGATTCCCGGCGTGAGCCACCGTGCCTGGCCTGGAAGTATGAATCTCTTGCCCTTACAAAGAATAGACAATTTAGCTGAGTGTCAAAAAAAAAAAAAATTACAGCTTTTTTCCTTCCAAACTGTAAATAAATATTTAAAAATTATTTAAAATTTGGTTTAATTTTTATTTATTTTTAAAATTTAGATTCTTTAAAAAAATTAAGTTAGAATTAACCCTTTCAGTGTTTACTTCTGTGAGTCTTAATTAACACATATAATTGCAGAACTGTTGCCACAAACAAGATGTAGAAGAGTAAAGAAAGTTTACCACTGGGCCAGGTGCGGTGGCTCACACCTGTAATCCTGGCACTTTGGGAGGCCAAGGTGGGTGGACTGCCTGAGCTCAGGAGTTCAAGACCTGGGCAACACGGTGAAACCCTGTTTCTACTGAAATACAAAAAATTAGCCGGGTGTAGTGGCATGCACCTGTAGTCCCAGCTACTCAAGGGGCTGAGGCAGGAGAATTGCTAGAACCTGGAAGGTGGAGGTTGCAGTGAGCCAAGATCACGCCACTGCACTCTAGCCTGGGTGACAGTGAGACTCTGTCTCTAAAAAAAAAAAAAAAAAGAGAGTAAGTTCACCCCTGAAATTCCCTCATGCCTCTTGGTAGTAAGTCCCTCTCCTCAACCCCTGTGACAATCCTGGATCAATTTTCTGTGCTCTGGTTATGCCTGTTCTGGAATGACATGTGGATGGAATATACAGTATGTGGCTTTTTGGGTATGACTTTTTCACTCTTTTTTTGGTAGATAACAGAATACTTTTTCTGCGTGAACTGTTGTAATATTGTAAATTATTTTTTGTCATTGTAATAAGTTCTGAATTAATGCAGCATGGGGCCAGGTGTGATGGTGCATGTCTGTAATCCCAGCACTTTGGGAGGCCGAGGTGGGAGGATCCCTTGAGCCCAGGAGTTTGAGACCAGCCTGGGCAACGTGGCAAAATCCTGTCTCTACTAAAAATATGTAAAAATTAGCCAGGCATGGTGGTGTGCAGCTGTGGTCCTAACTATTCAGGAGGCAGAGGTGGGAGGATGACCTGAGCCTGGGGAAGTCGAGGCTGCAGTGAGCCATGATGGTGCCACTGCACTCCAGCCTGGGCAACAGCGTGAGATCCTGTCTCAAAAAGAAAAAAAAGCAGCATGTTCTATGTGAGGGCTCCTCTCGTTGGTATTTATGTGGAGCAGGTGAGCTCCTTGGCTCTGCACACTGCCGGCTGCTTATTACTCGACGTGGTCCTACTGATGTCCACACCGCCTCCTTTTCCAACCTGCAGCCTCCCTCAGGGCTGGGTACCTGCCCAGTCTTTATGTCCTTGTCGGTTTGAGGAGATCCCTGTTTAAATTCCTTTTTGGGATTCTGGAATCCCCCAAACTGTGACCAAACAATGAATACTCCTTTTTTCCTGGAAAACAATGGGGATTCATAAATCATGACCATTGCCCGTTGTTCCGAAATGGCTTCTCAGTAAGAACTGGGTGCCCTCTATTTTGGAAGATAAATTATATTTACTGCAACAAAAGAGCATGATTTATCTGTAAAATTCCCTGCCACATATGCTACCTGTTTGTAGTTTTCATGTTTCTGTGAAATAATAAGTGAATTGGCCCTTGACCCTCCTTCATAGGCGTTGTAGAGTTGCGATTGGCTATTATTAAAGATGGCTTTATTGAGCCATCTTGTAAAACACTGAGTGGAGTGCTTGGCTCAGAGTAAGAGTTCAATAAAGAATATTCCCAGAAATAATAAGGCAGAGACTTCAGCTCATGAGGAAACCTTTTAGATTTGCACTTGGCAGTTTGTATTGACAGAAGGCAGGCCCGTGGTGCCTGCAAGTCTGGGTCACAAGCTTATGAAGTTGGACTGGCATTGGACCTGGCAGGGCAGGGCTCAGGACATGTGTTCTGTTGAGCTCATAGCTGGGCACCACTCAGCTGCACCTTCCTAACTGAGCCCTGCCCCGGTTCCACAATCTCATGCTGCCTCTAACAGCCCTGTTCTTGGTTTTGCAGCCAGAGCCTAAGCCTGGAGACCTGATTGAGATATTTCGCCCTTTCTACAGACACTGGGCCATCTACGTTGGCGATGGATATGTGGTCCACCTGGCCCCTCCAAGTAAGGGCATACAGGACCTCCCCTGTGCTGGGCCCCACGGGCTGGGAGGAAAGGGGATGGGGAACTGTGGGTAACAGGTGACCCCGACATTCTTCTTGCTTCTCGACTGGCAGTTGTCTCTGAGTGTTATAAGAAGTTTGATGTGGGGCAGTTCTTCTTCCGCTGAGCTCTTCTTTCTTGGTCTCTTGTGTGGGTTCCTCCCCCTCTCCCACTTCCCTACATCGAGCTCAGGTGACTTCATTGGGTTTCTTATCTTCCAAGGCCTTCTATTTGTCAGTGTCTCTTAAGCTCACACCCTCAATTTAGATCCCCCCTCAGCTTCAGACTTGCATAACCTCCTGATACTTGGTAACTCCACCTGGGTGTCCACCTGGCGGCTTGAACTTGACGTGCCTCAAATGGGAGGCTCCAGTGGAAGACACCATTCAGCGGCTCAGGCCTAAAGCCTAGGAGTCGTTCTCTATCCTTTCCAGCCCATGTCTAATCTATCAGACAATCCTGTTGGCTTTGTCTCTGAAACAGACTCCAGCTCCGTCCACTTCTTACCATCCCCGCTGCAGGGCCCCTGGTGTAAGTGACCACCCTTCCTTGCCCGGTGGTACTGCCACTTCTGTCTGGTCTCTCTGCCTCTTGCCATTCATGGCCAGTTCCTCATTCATGGGCAGCTGGTGTTTGAAAGTGTAAATGGGGCCGGGCACGATGGCTCATGCCTGTAATCCCAGCACTTTGGGAGGCCGAGGCAGGCAGATCACCTGAGATCAGGAGTTTGAGACCAGCCTGGCCAACATGGTGAAACCCCATCTCTACTAAAAATACAGAAAGTTATCTGGGCATGGTGGTGAGCACCTGTAATCCCAGCTACTTGGGAGGTTGAGGCAGGAAAATCACTTGAACCCGGAAGGTGGAGGTTGCAATGAGCCAAGATTGTGCCACTGCACTCCAGCCTAGGCGACAAGAGCGAAAGTCCATCTCAAAAAAAAAAAAAAAAAAAAAAAAAAGAAAGTGTAAATCGAGGGCCAGGTGTGGTGGCTCACACCTGTAATCCCAGTATTCAGTATTTTGAGAAGCTGAGGCAGGTGGATTGCCTGAGATCAGGAGTTGGAGACCAGCCTGGCCAACATGGCAAAACCCCGTCTCTATGAAAAATACAAAAATTAGTCAGGCATGGTGATGCGCCAGTGTAGTCCTGTCTACTCGGAGGCTGAGGCATGAGCAGCCGGCAGAGGCTGCGGTGAGCTGAGATTGTGCCACTGCATTCCAGCCTGGGTGACAGAATGAAACCCCATATCAAAAACAAAACAAAAACAAACAAACAAAAAAACCAAAACAAACTGAAACAAAACAAAACAAAAAAGTCTGTGCTTTGCCCTGTAGGGCCTGGCGTGGCCTGGCCTGGTCTGTGTCTTTGGGCCTCGTCTTTCTCCTCCCCATTCCTGGGCGTCTGGACTCCAGGCGTTCTGGCTCCTTGCTGCCTCTTGGCGTGCCACGCTGTCTTCTCCCTGCAGGCTTTGTTCCTGCTGTTCCTTCTGCTCTAGATGCTTCACCATTCAAGCCTCAGCTCAGACGTCCTTTCCTTGGGTGGCCTCCCCAACCTGAGCTCTGGCAGCCTCTCCTGGTCATCTTTGCCATGTCACTTCACTCTGTCTTTCCATAGTGTCTGTTGGTACCTGCAATGTACAAATACAACAATGTATTTGTTCATTGTCTGTGTCTTCTCAGTAGTGTGGGAGTTGCTTGAGGGCAGGCCTGCTGTCCAGATGATGTCACTGACTCCAGCACCTTGCACAATTGCCGGCACCTAGTAGGGCCTCAGTGTATTGATTGGCTGCACCGAGCAGGTGTGTGTGGTAGATAGAGGGTGGGGGAAGGCATGACAGGCACCCATGTGGACACAGGACAGGTGTGTCACAGATCATTGGGTCAGTGATGCTTCTTCAAAGAAAAGATGCTTCTACCTGCATCTCACTTGAGCTGGACAGGAGTCATGTGGAATAGATGAGGAAGGAGGACTGAGTTCCTGCTACTGAGAACAGTGTAGAAATTCGAGTTGGAAGGAAGCTTATGGGCTTGCTGAAGTGCCCACCCTGTGCCAGACACCAATGAAAGCATCTTTTGTGGCCAACCCCTTTAATCCTCACAGCTGCCCGTGCAGTAGGGACTATTTTTGTCCCTATCCTACAAGGAACTGGGGCTCAGAGAAGTTAAGAAGCGTGTCCAAGGTTGCACAATGGGTAAGGGGGCAGCCAGGACCCAAGCCCAGGCAGTCTGGCTTGATTCTGTGCCCTTAGCCACAATGCTGCACTGCCCAGTCCACACTATCCCTAAACCCAGTCACTGATCGATTGCCATATCCACATGCCCTTTCTGCGATTGTTCACTTCATATTTTCTTTAGTAGACTTTTTAAAAGAAGGAACTTTAGGCCGGGTGTGATGGCTCACACCTGTAATCCCAGCACTTTGAGAGGCTGAGGTGTGTGGATCGCTTGAGTTCAGGAGATCGAGACCAGCCTGGCCAACATGGTGAAACCCCATCTCTGCTAAAAATACAAAAATTAGTTGAACGTGTTGATGTGCACCTTAGTCCCAGCTACTCAGGAGGTTGAGGCACAAGAATCGCTTGAACCTGGGAGGACGAGGTTGCAGTGAGCCTAGATCATGCCACTGCACTCCAGCCTGGGCAACGGAGAGAGACTCTGTCTCAAAATAAAAAAAAGGAAGGAACTTTAAATTACTATATTGATATGTATTTGTGCATCAATTTTAGTGTGTATTTGGGGATTTCTGGAGCAAAGTAAAGTGACAGATCCAGATCATTCAGCTGGTCAGTGATGTGCTGAGGTTAGAACATCAGAACTTCTGACTGCCAGAGCTTCTGACTGCCAGCTTGAGCACAGGGTACCCGTGTTCTAGGTGGCATCTAGATACAAGTTTAAGGATGTCCTCACTCTTGGTTGTTGACTCTGCAGTTGCATGGTCCTGAGATTTGGTACCTCCTTAAATTTTGGGCTCTAGGCAACTTGCTTGCCTCCTCCGAGTCCCAGCGTTGTCACCCACTTTGCCTGGGAGCTGAGGCTGGGTGGGCCTCAGGAGCTCATCCTCCCCGCAGACTCAGGACTCAGATAAGGCACCCTCTCTTTGATTTACTTCAGTGACTCCTCCAAGCACCATGTGCCCTATTCCTAGCAAGTCTGAATTCCCTGAGTTTCTAATATCTTGGCATTGCACTCAGGCTGCAAAGGTTTAGTGGTCTTTGGAAAGCCGAGCAGAGCAGGACCTGGAATCTCATCAGCCTTTCCTATCGTTGCTTGTTGCTGTCACATGGATGCCACTGTTGAAGACTGGTCCTGCCCAGTTTAACAGGGGGCTGCTGTGGCACCCTGGGGACCTTGATCCTGACGGGGTCACAGTGGCTGTTTGAGGAGAGTGAGAGTGAACCTCCTTTGACATGCCCCTGGCTGCTTAGGTTCATCTTTTCAGTGCATACCTACTTTTTCTTCTTTTATTCCTAAGGCAAGATCTCACTCTGTTGTCTAGGTTGGAGTGCAGTGGCACAATCTTGGCTCACTGCAACCTCAACCTCCAGGGCTCCAGTGATCCTCCTGCCTCAGCCTTCTGAGTAGCTGGGATCACAGGTGCCCACCACCACACATGGCTAGTTTTTGTATTTTATGTAGAGATGGAGTTTTGCTATGTTGCCCGGGCTTGTCTGAAACTCCTGGGCTTAAGCAATCTGCCTGCCTTGGCCTCCCAAAGTGCTGGGATTACAGGTGTGAGCCACCGTGCCCAGCCCATACCCACTTTTTCAATGATCATGCCCAGCACATGCCTCTCCTGGCGCCGTACAGGTTGTTGGGTTGGGAGGAATGGCCAGTCTGTGTTGGCATCAGCTTTCCCTGTCCACCGTCCTGCTCTTCACATTGAAGCCAGCCTCCTTGTCTTCAAGATCATTTCATTTCTGGAGCTTTGTGGCCCTTCCTTGCCCTGAGCCTTGGCCTGGGCTGTGCTGGTGTACCCACTGGGCCTCCTTAGCATCATGGCTAGGGGGACAGCTGTGTGTTTTGGTCCCTCTGTTTACAGAAGGGCTGGGACCCCTGAAAATCCAGCCATGTTTTTGTGTGGTCAAGTAGGTGTAGCCCTGATGCCATCACAAAAGGCTCCCACAGGCCAGGCGTGGTGGCTCAAGCCTGTAATCCCAGCACTTTGGGAGGCTGAGGCGGGTGGATCACGAGGTCAATAGATTGAGATATTCCTTGCCAACATGGTGAAACTCTGTCTCTACTAAAAATACAAAAAAAAAAAAAAAAAATAGCTGGGCATGGCGGTGCACGCCTGTAGTCTCAGCTACTTGGAAGGCTGAGGCAGGAGAATTGCTTGAACCAGGAAGGCAGAGGTTGCCATGAGCCGAGATTGTGCCACTGCACTCCAGCCTGGGCAACAGAGTGAGACTCCCTCTCAAAAAAAAAAAAAAGACTCCCATCTTCTCTTCCCAGGTAGATGAGGATGCTCTTGGCTCATATTTGCATAACCAAGGGGGCCACTTAAGTGTCATGAGGTACAGAAGACCAGCTTCTCTAGAGTTAAGAAAAAAATCACAATAAAGCATGAACTTCACTCCCTTTCATTTTAGATAAGGAAACCAGGGCCCAGAAACCACATGCACCTTCCCCAAAGGCCCACAGCCACGCATCTGACCCTTCCACATGTTGCTTATCCTTTGTGGATGGTGCAAGGTCAGATGCCCGGCTGGGGCCAGCTCTGAGCCTCGGTGGCTTTTCCCAGGACCAGTCCTTCTGTTTTCTCTTTGTGGATCCACAGGTGAGGTCGCAGGAGCTGGTGCAGCCAGCGTCATGTCCGCCCTGACTGACAAGGCCATCGTGAAGAAGGAACTGCTGTATGATGTGGCCGGGAGTGACAAGTACCAGGTCAACAACAAACACGATGACAAGTACTCGCCACTGCCCTGCAGCAAAATCATCCAGCGGGCGGAGGAGCTGGTGGGGCAGGAGGTGCTCTACAAGCTGACTAGCGAGAACTGCGAGCACTTTGTGAACGAGCTGCGCTATGGAATCGCCCGCAGTGACCAGGTGCGTCCTCTGCCCATGTCACCTTCCTCAGGAACCAGACCATTTCCTCAGCTGATGGTGGCTGGACATGGCTATGGAGGCATGTACAAAACAAAATAGAGACAGAATTCTTGCCCTTGAGGACATCACAGCTGGAGTGAGGACAAGGGTGGGGAGAGAGGCAAGTTGGCAGTGCAGATCAGTGTGGTCGGGGGCGGGGGTGGGTGGCCAAGGAAGGGAGTCACAGACATGATAGTCATTTCTGTGGCCAAGCCCTCCCTGGCCACCTGTCCCTGAGATGGCCTGGCCAATATGGTGAAACCCTGTCTCTACTAAAGATACAAAAATTAGCCGGGCGTGGTGGCGTGTGCCTGTAGTCCCAGCTGCTCGAGAGGCTGAGGCAGGAGAATCCCTTGAATCCAGGAGGCGGAGGTTGCAGTGAGCCAAGATCGCGCCACTGACTCCAGCTTGGGAGACAGAGCGAGACTTTGTCTCAAAAAAAAAAACAAAAAACAAAAAACAACAGCTTTTCCCTCAGCCTGGCTGAATCCCAGGGGTGAATTTGGGAGACCCTAGGGGATGCAGTTTTGTTTATTTACTTGATTTTATTTTTGTCATCCCTCTCCTTTCAATTTCTTTTTCTCTCATTTTCTTGCACGTCTTTCCCGTCCCTTTCAGCCACTTCCATCCTTTTTTCTTTTGCATAGGTGGAAGAACACTGGGAAGGTTCTTACATGGCTGTTGATGCAAAAGACTATTTTTTTTTTTCAATGAATGATTAGGTTAAGATCCATCAGGCTGTTTACTTTTATTATTATTATTATTATTATTATTATTTTGAGGTCCAATTTCTTCTTCCCTGGTCAGTGTGGTAGTTAAGAGCATGGGCTCCTGGAGTCAGGCCAAGCAGGCCTGGACCTGGTCTCTGCCTCTTGCCAGCTGTTTGATCTCAGGCGAGTTAGTCCCGCTCCCCACACTTTGGTAAAGTACAAATGATAATACTCATCTTGGAGGATTACCGTGTGAGTTAAATAAGAGCATGTTTATTCTTAGCATACTGCCGACTCAAAAAATGCACTGAATACGTTGTAGTAGTAAAAAGAGTCATAATTATCCTCATCTTATTACTATTTTTCCTTGGTTCACCCAGTGCCTCGTCCACTGGCCTCTGTGGGCCACAGCAACCTGAATGGGAAGACAGTGACTAACACCCCGTGTCGGAGTCGTCTCACTTTCTTCACACTGCTGATAACCAGCTGTGCTTACTATACCAGCCCTCATGCTTGTAGGCGGTTCCTATACCTGTCTGCAGTGAGATATTAAGTTACCTTTGAATGGGTATCCTCTTATTTTTTTCTTCAATCACTTGGGTTATTATTGTTCAACAGGTATTTATATATGAATGTTAAAGGTGATCAACTTAGAAATTGAGTAGGTGGTACATAGCTAACTAGGTAAAGAAAGGGCAGTATTGCCAATGTTTGTGAAGATTCTAGTCTGTGGGTCATGGTCTGGGTTTAACTTCCCCGAGAGTTTTTAAGAGCTTTCTTCTGGGGAATCAGTGGGCAGGGCCATGAGAAGGCAAGAACTTTGTTAGTACCTGAATATTGTCAGGTTAAAAAGGTGTCTGTGAAAGCGGGAATGCAGGGGATGGCAGCACTTAGCATATCTATCTCTTAGGGATAACAGCCTTCAAAACAGTTGTCTCTTGTTTTTCTTTATTATTATTTTTAAAATATTTTTTCATTTCGGGTGTCTTGCATTGGATTTTTCTTAAAACAATTTTTTTTTAGGTCAGGTGCGGTGCCTCACACCTGTAATCCCAGCACTTTGGGAGGCTGAGGTGGGTGGACCACTTGAGGTCAGGAGTTCGAGACCAGCCTGGCCAACATGGTGAAACCCCGTCTTTACTAAAAAATACAAAAATTAGCTGGGCGTGGTGATGGGCACCTGTAATCCCAGCTACTCGAGAGGCTGAGGCAAGAGAATTGCTTGCACCTGAGAGGCAGAGGTTGCAGTGAGCCAAGATTGTGGCACTGCACTCCAGCCTGGGTGACAGAGCAAGACTCAGTGTCAAAAAAAAAAAAAGTTTTTTTTTCTTAAATAGAGACAAGGTCTCACTATGTTGCCAAGGCTGGTCTTGAATTGCTAAGCTCAAATGATCCCAAAGCTGGGATTATAGGCGTAAGCCACTGTGGCTGGCCACATTTGTCTCTTGAGTCCCACTTGATGAGGCATGGCTGTCATTTTGGTATCTCTTTTTACTAGCATCCTAGAAATTCCTTTCAGCTCTCTGCTGTATTAATGCTGTTATCCTCTGTAGTTCACATCTTTCTCTTTTTTTGGTTTATGCCCTTGTTTTGGTAGACTACTTCCCCTAATAGTTTACTAAGAAATGGTACATTTTAAAAAGATCCCTAGGTGGGCATGGTGGCATGCGCCTGTAATCCCAGCCGAGGGAGGCTGAGGCACGAGAATCACCTGAACCTGGGAGGCACAGGTTGCAGTGAGCTGAAATCATGTCATTGCACTCCAGCTTGGGTGACAGAGCAAGACTCAGTCTCAAAACAAAACAAAACAAACAAATAACCCAAAAAACAAACAAAAAAGATCTTGCATGCCTGAAAATGTCTTCATTTTATCCTCACATTTGATTACTGGTTTGGCTGGGTATAGAATTCTAGGTTAGAAATAATATTGTTTTTCAGAATTTTGAAGGCATTGGTTTATTGTCCTCTAGTTTTTGCTGTTGTGGTAGAGAAGTCTGAAGCTGTTCTGATTTTTGATCCTTTCTATGTGATCTATTTTTTCTTTTCAGAACCATATAGAATCTTCTCTTCATCCTCAGAGTTCTGAAATATTATTACTTTTCATGGGTCTATTTTCATGTATGGTGCTGAGTACTCAGTGACTCCTGTCGATTTGGAAACTCACTTTCTTTAGTTCTGGGAAATTTTTCATTTTGTGTTCTCTGGTACTCCTATCATGAGGCTGTTGGACCCCTAGACTGCTCCTCTGGTTTTCTTATCTTCTCTCTCTTGTTTTCCATTTATGTCTCTTTTTATTTATTAATTTATTAAGACAGAGTCTTGCTTTGTTGCTCAGGCTGGAGCACAATGGTGCGATCTTGGCTTACTGTAACCTCCACCTCCTGGGTTCAAATGATTCTCCTGCCTCAGCCTCCAGAGTGGCTGGGACTACAGGAATGTGCCACCACACCCGGCTAATTTTTGTATTTTTATTAGAGATGGGATTTCATCATATTGGCCAGGCTGGTCTGGAACACCTGACCTCAAGTGATCTGCCTGTCTCTACTTCCCAAAGTGCTGGGATTACAAGCATGAGCCACTGTGCCTGGCCCATTTATGTATCTTTTCAAATTTGAAAATCAACAATTTTTGACAGATTTAGGTATAATAGAAGTTTTTTTTTTTTAACTAGCAGTGACAATATTAGCATAAGAGACAAACATGATAAAAAGTTGAGTTTCATTGGTGATCTTGCATCACAATCAAGGTTTTTACTGACTTATGGTAAAACTCATAGTCCTATGCAGCAGTAGACTCCAAACAGAGTACAAAATAGCCTTGGGAAGCAGTAAGATACTTTTTGAAATTCAGGGTGCGACATTAAAAATATTTGGTATATCCTAATCATCTCATTTTAGTTATTCTTTCAGCAGTTATTAATAGAATAAAGAACAGGTCTGGCCAGCCATGGTGGCTCATGCCTATAATCTGAGCACTTTGGATTATAGGAGGGAGGCTGAGGCAGGCAGATCACCTGAGGTCAGGAGTTTGAGACCACCATGGCCGACATGGTGAAACCCTGTCTCTACTAAAAATACAAAAATTAGCTGGGCATGGTGGTGGGTACCTGTAATCTCAGCTACTCGAGAGGTGGAGGCAGGAGAATTGCTTGAACTCAGGAGGCAGAGGTTGCAGTGAACTGAGATTGTACCTCTGCACCACAGAGAGAGACTCCGTCTCAAAAAAAGAGAAAGAAAAAAGAATAGACCCACAAGTTTATGTAAGCAGAAAATTTTGTGTCAACACAAAACTGTTATATAATTAGTAAAGTACATTGTCACGAGTAACAAATGCTATTTTTAATTTTAACTTTTTTAGAGAAAGGGTCTTCCTCTGTTGTCCAGGCTGGAGTGCAGTGGCACAACCTCAGCTCACTACTGTCTCAACCTCCCAGGTTTGAGTGATCCTCACACCTCAGCTTCCCAAGTAGCTGGAACTAGGCCAGGTACAGTGGCTCATGCCTATAATTTCAGCACTTTGTGAGGCTGAGGTGGGCAGATCACTTGAGGCCAGGAGTTTGAGACCAGCCTGGGCAACATGGTAAAACCCTGTTTCTGCTAAAAATAAAAAAATTAGCCAGGCATGGTAGCAGGCACCTGTATCCCAAGTACTCGGGAGGCTTAGGCAGAAGAATCACTTGAACCTGGGAGGCGGAAGTTGCAGTGAGCCAAGATTTTGCACTCTAGCCTGGGTGACAGAGCGAGACTCTGTCTCAAAACACACACACACACACACACACACACACACACACCCCAAAATAAAACAAAACAACAAAACAAAACTCGAGTAGCTGGGACTACAGGTGAACATCATCATGCCTGGCTGATTTTTGTATTTTTTATAGAGATATTGTTTGACTTTGTTACCTGGGTTGGCCTTAAACTCCTGGGCTCAAGCAACCCTCCTGCCTCAGCTTCCCAAAGTGCTGGAATTATAGGTGTGCGCCACTGTACCTGACCACAAATGCTAGAGTAATTAAATAAAATTCCAAATCTTGAGATAGCAAAATAACTAAGAAATATTTTATATCATTATCCTTTTTGTAAACAATAATTTAACACTTGCAAAATGAAACAATACAAATTGAACACATCACACGTTTCTTCTTGTGACTTTGGCCCTACCCACCTCTCCATTCACTTGAAAGAGGCAAAACAATGATAACACAACAATGAAGCAGCATGAACAATTCTACTTGATTCCAATACAGAAAATGAAGCCAGAATATTCTACAAAACAACAAGAGGTGCCATCTCTACTGTTTCTAAAGATTTCCTCTTTCATTTCTTGCTCTAGGATGAGGGTTTCTCAGTCTCAGCCCTATTGACGTTATGGGCCAGATAATTCTTCGTCGTCATGTCCTGTCCTGCACACTGTAGGATGTTTAGCAGGATCCCTGGCCTCCACACACTGGATACCAGTAGCATCCAACCCCCAGATGTAAGAACCAAAAATGTCTGTAGACATTGCAAAATTTCCCCCCACAGGGAAGAACTGTCCCTAGTTGAGAACTAGTGACTTAGATGAGTAATGATCACTGACACATTCTGTGAGTCAAATTAAAATAGAACTTCTATGCGTGCCCCATCTTGCTAGAGATGGTAGATTTAGTACAAATTGGAAAATGTCCACCAGTGTTTTTCTTTGTAAGCACTGTCAGTGCAGTGGCTCTCGTTTTCATTTAACTCAGCAGGATATTTTTGTTTGTTTTAAAGAATCTGGTCAGTCATTATGTTTATTTGTGTGAACCTCTTTGAAGCAGACTAGATTTTCCTTCAAAAGAATATTTATGATTCATCGAACTTTCTGAGAAGAAAGGGAAGCAATTAATTTAAATTGACATGTAATTTGTGCTTTATATGCCTAAGAATATTCTACAAAAAGATTCTCCTAGTTTCCACCTACCTAAAAATATTTAGGTTGCAAAAACGGTATATTATAGTAGAGTTTTGTAAAGAAGCTTTCATACTGAATAGTACTTAAAAAAAAGCAACCAGAAGCTATGCTCACAATGAAGTCTAGTCTGAGTGAGATAAAATATTAAGGTAAATAGAATTGAAGATGTGTCTGGTGGCGATACATGTGTTACATAAATCTAGATAAACTGTGGGCTATTATTTTGAAATTACTATAAATGAAACAAAATTTTTATACAAATATTTTATTTCTTTTTAAATTATTTGTTGACATATTTTTTTGTATACTTGATCACTATTGGAAAATATACAACTATTTCATAACCATTCTTATATTGTAACTTTTAACAGTTTAAATTCAAATGCTTTCAGAATAACACTACTCTCTCCAACTTCATCTTTAATCCACTATAACACTGTTGAACGTGAAAGCAGCACATTACCATTTTCTTTTTTCCAGAAACAATTCAGATTTCAGTAAATTAGGGCTTAACTCAGAAAAACTTTGTAGCATAAATGTCTAAAGGTCTGTAGTCTGGTAGACTTTGCCCACTTAAAAGCAACCAGACTTCTAAGTATTTCTAATGAGAGACAGCTTTTCTCTTTCACAATATACTGATTTAAGACCCATGACACACACCAGGTAGCTCATTTTCATGATCAGAAATCTTCTAATTACAACACGGTAGCTGGCCTGGACCTTACGGTCTTGCAACATGAAAATTATCAATGGCATCTGGAGGTAGCACTAACTCTTGGACAGAAGGTAGCACTGACTTTATGGGACAGTTTTTCCTATAAAGTTTGCACTATCAGGACTAACTCGCTTTCAGCATTCTTGTGTTTAATCATTCTCTTTGACTATGTACAAAGCGTGACCACAAACAATGAGGTTATTGTTGCTTTCCTTGACAAAGTATCTTTTGTATGAACCAGTTGCATCAGCGTTTGTTTTCACACCGTGAGGTTCTATAAACAACTAGGGACATACTGTTCCTCCTCCATTATCTACAAACTATTTCTCCTACCCTGACACAGAGCTTAGCAAGGAAAACACTGGATACAAATGATTTTATGCAGGTTCCCTAGCAAGTTAACACAGCAGAACCATAGCTGCCACAAAACCATGCCTAATTATCATTTAGAGGAGGGTTTAAAGACTTATCAGCAGTCAAACCTCAGGTTGGGAGCTCCATCCAAACTTTGGTCATCATGAGTTCTGTCTGTTAAAACTTCTATATGACTAATGTAGAGAATTAATGTCAGGAAACACATAGCTGTGTTTAACCTCAGGAAACACACCAGTGTAATTAACACAGGGTGCCCAGAACTGATCTCTTAGCAGCCAGAACTCAGGATGACAAAACTCACAGTGTGTTTTGTGTTGTGGTGTATTGTGATGGTTGCCTTTCTGTTTTGGGAGGCAAGTGGAGGGAGTTCCTTTTTCTTGATGATAATTATTACTTCCTTTCAATGCTTAGTTTTCTTTGTACCTAGTGTCAATTCTTCCCACATGATCCAATTAGCTCTCAGTACACTTCTCCACAAGGGAAATCACATCAGGTAATCTATCACTTCTTGTATATTTGCCTTGGACACATCTGTCCCGAAGATGGCCCTTCTTCCCACTGTGCTGGTTGCTCCTTGGCCAATTGCATGGCTGTCATCCTGGACTTCCCTTTGCTGTCATCCTTGGGATTCCCTTTCCTTCTTTTGGATTGTGTTCTCTGATTCTATGATCTCTTAGTTTTCTTTTCCTTCCTTCCTTCCTTCCTTCCTTCCTTCCTTCCTTCCTTCCTTCCTTCCTTCCTTCCTTCCTCTTTCTTCTTTCTTTCCTTCCTTTTCTTTCTTCCTTCCTTTCTTTTTCTCTCTCTCTCTTTCTTTCTTCTTTCTTTTCTTTCTCTCTTTCTTTCTTTCTGATGGAGCCTTGCTCTGTTGCCAGGCTGGAGTGCAGTGGCGCAATCTCAGCTCACTGCAACCTCTGCCTCCTGGGTTCAAGCGATTCCCCTGCCTCAGCCTCTGGAGTAGCTAGGATTACAGGCATGTGCCACCATGCCTGGCTATTTTTTTTTTTTTTTTGTATTTTTAGTAGAGACAGGGTTTCACCATGTTGTCCAGGATACTCTTGATCTCCTGACCTTGTGATCCACCCACCTCAGCCTCCCAAAGTGCTGGGATTACAGGCGTGAGCCACTGCGCCTGGCCAATCTCTTAGTTTTCTGTTACTTTGCTCTTTCTCTTATTTAGGTAGATCACATTCTCCAGAAGTTGCTTTAGGTTAGAAAGACAGTACAATGGGAGAGGATAATGGTTATGGCAGTCCTCAACATGCTAGGCTCTGGAGTCACAGTGCTCCAATCTGGATTGATAAGTGCATTCTTTTCCTATTGCTGCTGTAACAAATTACTACAAAGTTAGTGGCTTAAGACTCCACAGTTTATTATCAACAGTTCTGTAGGCCAAGAGTCCAAAATGAGTTCTACTGGGCTAAAATCAAAGCATTGACATTTTTTTCTAGAGTCTGTAGGAGAGAATCAATTTTCTTGCCTTTTCCAACTTTTAGAGCTTACTGGCATTCCTTGGCTCTAGTTCCCATCTATCTTCAAAGCTAGAGCAATGGCTGGTTGAGTCTTTCTTACATTGCATCATTGTGACACTGACTCTTCTGTCTGTCTTCTATCTTTTTTTTTTTTTTTTTTTTTTGAGATGGAGTGTCGCTCGGGCTGGAGTGCAGTGGCCCAATCTCAGCTCACTGCAACCACCGCCACCTGGGTTCAAGTGATTCTCCTGCCTCAGCCTTCCGAGTAGCTGGGACTACAGGCATACCACCATGCCCAGCTAGGTTTTGTATTTTTAGTAGAGACGGGGTTTCACCATGTTGGCCAGGATGGTCTCTATCTTTTGACCTTGAGATCCGTCTGCCTTGGCCTCCCAAAGTGCTGGGATTACAGGTGTGAGCTGCCATGCTCGGCCCTGTCTTCTATCTTTTAAGGAACTTTGTAATTACATTTGGCCTGCGTGGATAATCTAAGATAATTTCCCTAGTTTAAGGTAAATTGATTAGCAGCCTTGATTTCATCTGTAACCTTAATTCTCACTTGCCATGTAGCATGATATATTTATAGATTCATGAAATTAGGACATGAACATCTTTTGGGGCGTATTATTCTGCCTACCAGTTATTCTTTATACCTGGTACTAAGTTGTTATCCTGAGATCTCCCTTCACTGTCATTCTGGGGAGATACCATTCTATTCTCTCCAGTACTAGAAGACCCATTTTTTCTATCTCATGTCTTCTTCTTTCTCCATTTACTCCTCTGTTTTGGGGGCACCATTTTCAGCAGCTTTCCGTAAAAAGATGCATGGGAAGCAAAATTTTTGAGAACTTGTATGTCTGAATTATTTGTCATTTTACCCTCTCACTTGATTTTATACTTTGAGTGTAGAATTCTAGGTTGGAATTGGTTTCGTTTCAGAGTTTTGGAGGCATTGCTCCATTGTCTTCTTGCTTCCAGAATTGCTTCTGAGAAATCTGAAGCCATCCTGATTCCCAATCTTTTCACCATTTCCTGTTTTTCGCCTCTGCTCTAAATGTTGTAATGTCTTTTCTTTACCCAATGTTCAAAATTTCATAGTAATGTGCTTTTGTGTAGGTCTACTTTTATCCATTAAGACGGGACTCAGAGCACCATTTCTTTTCTTCTTTTGTGACTGCGTCTTGCTCTGTTGTCCAGGCTGGAATGCAGTGGCGCGATCTCAGCTCACTGCCACCTCCGCCTCCTGGGTTCGAGCATTTCTCCTGCCTCGGTCTCCTGAGTAGCTGGCATTACAGATGCCTGCCACCATGCCTGGCTAATTTTTTGTATTTTTAGTAGAGACGGAGTTTCACCATGTTGGCCAGGATGGATGGTCTTGAACTCCTGAGCTCAAGCAATCCACCTGCCTTGGCTTCCCAAAGTGCCGGGATTATAGGCATGAGCCACTGCACCCGGCCAGATTGTTCTGGTTTTTTTTTTTTTTTTCCTCTTTGGTTTCTGTTTATTCTTTTCTATTCCTTTTGAGAGATTTCCTTAACTTTATCTTTCAACTTTTCTATTGAGTTTGTTATTTCTATTATATTTTTATTTTTTATGAACCATTTTTATTTTCTCAATATTCTATTTTTTAACTAGTACCATGTTCTTATTTATTGGATGCAATATGCTGTCTTATTCTCCAGTGATAAATTTTTACACTCCATCTTAGCCAAAAGGCCGAGAAGTAATCTAATGATAGTTTTTAAAAGGATGTTTTCTTTTGGATGCAATATGCTGTCTTATTCTCCAACGATAATTTTTACACTTGATCCTAGCCTAAAGGCTGAGAAGTGATCTAATGATAGTTTTTAAATGGATGTTTTCTTTTCTAGATATGGCTTCTGTTTCTCCAGACTGCTTTTTTTTTGTCTCTGTCTTTAATCTTAGAGGCCCTCTTCAGTTGTTTGGTATGTTGGTTGTATGCTCATGATTAAAAGCGCACTTGCCAACCATCATGTTGAGTTGAATTCAGAGAAAACCAACTCCTGTTACTTAGTGTAAACTAAAATAGTTAACAAATTATATCCTAAACACAAGGTCTGTTTGCTAAGTGTTGTGTGGCCTAGGTTTTTAAATTAAGACATCTAAATACAATTTCGCATCTTAAATTTAAGTTAAATATATATTGGTTCTTTTTATTTTAGAATCCTTAAAGCATCTGAAGCATTTCTTTTTTTTTCAAGAGAAATTACAAATAACATTTCTGTCAAGCAGTACTTGTGTAAAGCCACCTTTCTTATTTTGTAATTTTGGTTTTTCAGTTTTATACACTTAATATACTTACTGCCTTACTATCAGAAAATTGACCAAGATTTATTATTCAAGTTCATAGGTAAGGAAAGAGATGCTAATTCTTTCTACATATGTTTTCCTTGTTACTATTCTCTTACCCTGTCTATATACTGACCTTTAATATATACTGTAAAATCATTATGTTGTTGAGATCACTTCATTGTGATACACATAAACAGAATATCTCACCTCTTTCTTGCTGCGTTGCCCAGGGTGGAGCGCAATGGCACAATCTTCACTCACTGCAAATTCTGCTTCCCGGGTTCAAGTGATCCTCATGCCTCAGCCTCCCGCGTAGCTGGGATTATAGGCATGTGCCACCAGGCCTGGCTAATTTTTGTATTTTTTGTAGAGACAGGGTTTCGCCACATTGGCCAGGCTTGTCTGGAACTCCTGGCCTCAAATGATCCACTTGCCTCGGCCTCCCAGAGTGCTGAGATGAGAGGTGTAAGCCACCATGCCCAACTGAGCATCTCCCCTCTTGCATACGTTTGCTGAACAGTTTTTACTTTGTCAAAAAAAGTGGGGTTTGCTACTGAATGGAGCTCTGAGTGAGTGGGGTGGGCGTAGGGGCAGTGGCTTGCTGACTTTGAGTTTCACTGTCGGATGATCTGATTGGGCTGTTTGAGAATTTCTAGTATTGGTATCTTTGGTTGTTTTCATCTGGGCCAGTCAGATTCCCCAGAAAAGTCTTTTGGACTCTTGTGTGGAGGGTAAAGTTCTGGGAACAGAGAAAGGTAGGCAGTCTGGGAGCCTCACATTTAGCATGTTTACAGTCTTTCAATCCCTTGTTTGTGGTTTGATACCCACATTCTCACATGTGCTTCTAGGCCTCTAGGACCCTAAATCTTCTTTTATGCCCTCTGTAGAGAATAAACGTTCAGACCTCTGTTGGGGGTCAGGGAGGAGGTTCATGGACCAGCTAAAGCTCTCTCTCATTCTTTCCCACTTCCAGAGGTACCTGGGGTTAATATGTGATCCTTTTGGAGGATTATTTTATATTATCAGGGTTTATTCTCAGCTTTTTCCACTGCTGCCTTAGGACTTAGTATTTTCTAAGTCCATTTTCTTGTGGAATTATGCCTTAAACAAATGCCTTACTTTATTTTTAGTTGAGTTTCAGGAGGCAGTAAAATTGGACATATATTCAATTTTTACCTGGAAATTTACTTTTAGTTTTGAAACACTTTTTTCCTACTACAAACAAGTCAGATATCCTAATAATTCTAACATTATGACTATTTATGTTTGAGTCTTTAAGAACATGTAAAGAGGCAGGACCAGCCACCGGGGGTACAGTGCTGAACAAGACAGCGGAGTTCCTTGCTCTCATGGAGGTCATAGTTTACTGACTACTCAATAACAATTCCTCCCTGACTTCACATTTGCTTCTATAGCTCCCCATTGGCCAGCCATGATCTTGACCATCCCTGCATCAGCTCCCTGTCCTCTCCACAGCCGCCCTCTGAGGATTTATATGCTTTAAATACCCACTGGGTGAATCCAGTTTCCCATCTTTGTTCCATGTAAATTTCCGGCCAGCCGGCTCTAGTCACTAATTCTTTCCCCATCCAGCCCTCTCCTCCCCTCTTCCCTACCAATGTTTGTTGACTCCTTAGTTTTGCCAGGGAGGCCAAGGGGCATGTGAGGTACCCTGAGCTGAATGTTCCTGCTGAATGTGCAGCCTGTACTCCGAATCCTGACACAGAGTCTGACTCACCCTCCTCTTTGTTGCAGGTCAGAGATGTCGTCGTCGCTGCAGGCATTGCAGGAGTGGGCTTGGCAGCCATAGGCCTTATTGGCGTCATCTTCTCAAGAAACAAGCGACAAAAGCAATAACTTAAAAAGACTATCCTGTCAGCGATGACTTTACACATCAAGGGGGTCTTGTTTTGCTAGAGAGTTTGGGGTTTGGTTTGTGGATTTCACTGTGATTTCTAATAAGGCTTATTTTTGCAGAATAAAGCACCACGAGGGAAGATTTTACTGGGGGAAATGCAGCAAGAGCTGCCTGGTGTGAAGTCTGTTCAGGGAACAGCCGGGCTCTCTTCCTGGTCAGGGATTTTCTTTCACTTGCTTTTTGCGTGCTGTGTTCTTTGCATTGCAAGAAATAGAATCCAACTCCAGTTATCTCAATTAAAGGGCGTTTCTGGTCTTCAGGATACAGTGGGGCACAAGGGAGACAGACAGACGTGATACACAGGAACAGAAACCAGCAGACAGCCGGGACCCACGGCCTGGAACTAAATCCAGGATGGCCTCTGAGACTTAGCAGCTGGAGTCTGTAGATGTTCAGTGGGGTTAACAAAGAAAAAAAGTCCCCGGCTATGAGGAAATTTAGGGTACATGCTTGCCAATCTTACTAAAATTTCTCTTATTTTCCTCTGGTCTACACGTCTTTCCTGTGCCTTGTTGCTTCCATCTCCTCGGCACTCCTGCTTCCTCACCACCTCTGCTTGCCACGATCCCCAACTCTCTGATCCCACATTCCTGCCTGCTCTCCTACAACAGCATCCCCCTGCTGTCTGTCTGCAGGTCCACACTCCCACGCCCCCTCCAGGAGATAATCTGATTGGCTCAGCTCCCCAGATAACTCAGCTTTCCCATTGGCTACGTTTGGGTCAGGTGCTCTCCACTAGGCCTATCACCTCTGCCTGATGGCAGGTCACATGGTGATAATGTTGCTTGAGAGCTTAGCAGGTTAGGGATGTGGCTGGGCTCATGGCTGACATCCCTGCTGCTGAGCCCTCATGGGTCAGGCGGGAGAAGGTGTCACGTTGTGTGGCTGGTCATTTGAGGTCTTGCAGCTGTCGCTTGCTGGGCTTGGCAGGTGTTTAAAGTGACCATTTTTCTGAAGGTTTTTTTCTGAGTATTCCTCAGACGGACTCCCCTGGGGCCGACTGTCCTTTCTTCCGCAGGCCGATGTTTCCCTAACTGCTTGTGAATGTTTATTTCATCTCCAGGTTGTCTGGGGACAATTCTCTCTGCTAGAGGCCTGGGCAGGATTTACAAGTGGCTCTATGCCAGCTCCCTCCTGCCCATCTGGTGTAGGGTAAACACCTGCCCATTCATGTCCTAGTGTTGATAAAAGAATCATTTTCTTTCAGTACAGTTTCCTTTTTTTTTTGGTCCCAGCTCTTTTGATGTAGCAATTAATGCTAGTTCTTGAGCTCCCCAAACTTAAGGGACACAGATCAACAAGTGGTGGGTTTTCGGAAGCCCGCTCTCTCACATGGTATAAGGTGTAGGGGACACACAGAGTGTAAATCTCCAAACTAATTATGGGGGGAAAAGAAATGAGAAAACAAACACAAGAAGGCAAAACAGAAACACCTGGTTCAATTAAAAACAACAACAAAGCAAAACGAAAAGCAAAAACCCAAAACCACACAACAAATGAGAAAATTACGTAAAAAAGATGGCATGTGTAGAATAACAGAATGGAGGAACTAATTCTAAATATATAAGTAATCCTAAGTGGACTAAATTTGCAAAGTAAAAGGCAAACATTACACTGGATTAGAAAAATGAATCCAGGGAAAATACAGTTTATAGCTGATACATTCAAAATATAAAAACACAGATAAAATATAAATGAAATCAGTATGGTAGTGTCTGCCTGTAAACCCGGCTAGTTGGGAGGCTGAGGCAGGAAGATCGCTTGAATCTAGCAGTTAGAGAACAGCTTTTGCAATATAGCAAGACTGTCTCAAAAAAAAAAAATGTATACACACTAAGACTGAAATGAAAATGATAGGCATTTTGCATGACAACTGGTCTGATGTGTTAAAGAGTTATCAAGGAGAAAAATTGGGGGTATGTAAAAGCTGCCCTAGATACAAAGAAATGTTGCATGCAAAACAAGTAAATGTGAAAACTGTAAGAGCTAACTTGGATAATTGGAAAATTTTAAATATGGACTGGATATGAAAGAATATTAAGGAATTATTTTCTTAAGTGTGATAATGGCATTAGGCTTATGCAAACACATGCCCTAATTTAAAAAAAGATGTAGATAAAGCAAATATGGCAAAATAATAAGTTTTTAATTGAGACAGTGGGTACATGGTAGGTGAGTAATTATTGCACAGTACTAGATTTTCTGGTACTTTCTGTGTGCCAAAAAATTCACATGGCAAACATCTTTAATAATATATGGAATTTGAACTTGAGATTTGAAATAAAATAAGGCTTCTAATCATTTTCAACTAAGTCATTTTATGACTTTAATCATCATATAATTTAAAAATTAGAAGGATAAAAATGATATGCTAGGTAAATACTAAGAACTGGTATACTAACTAAAAGCTGATGTAACTACATTGATATCAGAAAATATAGGTTTTAAAGCAAATTATTATTAGACATAAGATAAAAAGTTCTGATAAAAGTTGAATTCACTAGAAATATATAATAATTCTAAGTTTGCTTGCATCTAATAGTCTCAATGAAATTTTTGAGTGATTGCAAGGTGGAATTCATCATCTGCTGCATATAACAGAATCATTGAAAGGGGGTAATTAATAAGAAATGAATTGACTTCTTATAGTTCTGGAGGCTGAGAAGTCCAAGGTCAAGGAGATGCATCTGGTGAGGGCTTTCGTGCTGGTGGGGACTCTACAGAGTCTGGAGGTGGCACAGGGCATCACATGGTGAGGAGGCTGAGTGTGCTGACTCAGGTCTCTCTTCCTCTTTTTATAAAGCCACCAATTTTAGAATATGCTGCTAGATACATTATGAGTCAAAAAAAGACTAATGGGAGTTAGATAATATTTAGAGCTGAATGATAACAAAAATACTAGATACCAATATCTAGTGTTACAGCTAGACCATGCGGCTAAAGGGATGCTTAGAGAGAGATCTGTAGCATAAATCCTTATATTAAGAAAGAAAAAGGTGACTGGGCATGGTGGCTTATGCCTGTAATCCCAGCACTTTTCGAGGCTGAAGTGGGAGGATTGCTTGAGACTAGGAGTTCAATACTAGCCTGGACAAAAGAAAAGAAAAAGAGAAAGACAGCCAAAGAAAGAAGAGAAAGGAAGAAAGGAGAGGTGCAAGTTAAGGAGTTAATTATCCAATTTAAGAAGACAGAAAAAGAGGAATACAATACAAAGATAGGAGCAAAAAGAAATGAAGAAAAACAAGCATATAGAAGAGAGAAGTCACAAGCAAATGATTTAGGAGTCAAAAGAGAACATAACTATAGATGCTACAGAAATTAAACCAGCAAAAAGAAATATTGATAAATAATTACAAAAAATGGAAACTTTTGATGGAATTGAAACATTCCAAGAAAAATGTCATCAAATTGAACCAAGAATACATTAAAAAATCTAAGCAGTCCTTTACTCATTAAAGGATAAATCAGTAGTTAACAATTTTCCCACAAAGACATGATGTGCCTGCATGGCTGTATAGGTGAGTTTTGCCAAGGATTATGGTAACAGATGAGTGAACCTCTATGGAGAAAATATTGAAGGACATTAAAGAAGATCTCATAAATGGAGACAGATATATCATTCATGGATAGGAAACCTCAATATCATAAGTATGTCAGTTTCTTTCAAAATTCATCTATAGATTCAATGTGATTCCAAACCAAATCCTAACAAGGTCTTTCCTGGAATTGGAAACCAGATTCTGAAATGTATTTGGAAAAGTAAAGAGGCAAGGTGAGCTATTTCATTAAAAAGAAGGAACACCAGGCAGGGAGACTTGTGTTATTATTAAGGCTTATTATAAATTATTATTGTGATCAAGAGAGTGTATTTTTGGTGCAGAGATAGTTAAATTGGTGAATGGATTGAGCCAAATTTCCAAAACAGACCCACAAATAGATTTACAACAGAGACAGTACTTCAGATCATGGGGGGAAGGATGAACTATTCAGGGATTGGCAAACTTTTTTGGTAAGGGCTAGAGAGTAAGTGTTTTAGGCTTTATGTGGTCTTCGCAGTGTCTGCTGTAATTAGTCACCTCTGCTGTGGTGGTGTAAGAGCAACTATAGACAATATTGTATGTAAACAAAGGATCATAGATATATTCCAATAAAACTTTATGTGGATTGAGATTTGAATTTCACACAATTTTCATGAGTCATGAGTTATTAGCTTTCTTTTTATTTTTCTCAGCCATTTAAAATGCAGAAACCATTATTACCTACTGGAATGTAACAAAACTGGTGAAGGAGGCCGGACATGGTGGTTCACACCTGTATCCCAGCACTTTAGAATGCTGAGGCGGGAGAATCATTTGAGCTGGGCAACATAGAGAGACCCAGTGTCTTATAAACAAACAAAAACAGGGGAAGGGCTGCATTTACCTGTGGGCTATGGTTTGTTGATCCCTAACTAGTAAATGACATTCACATATAACCACATGGACTTTGTACTACACAGAAAAAGTCAGTTTAGGAAGGATTTCAGACTCATATGTAAAAGACAAATGTCAATTTTTATTTTTATTTTTGAGATACAGTCTCACTCTGTTGCCCAGGCTGGAGTGCAGTGGCATGATCTCAGCTCACTGCAACCTCCGCCCCCCGGGTTCAAATGATTGTTGACAGGAGTCAGGATAAGTAAACTGTGACACATTCTAGTGGGAATACCATGAAAATGAATGAATAGTTACAGCCAATCAACATGGATATGAAACCTAATATTGAACAAAAAAACTGTTATGGAATGCTTGATGTTTGATTCTACTTTTACAAGCTTCAAAAATATAATCTAAATAAATATTAAGGATTACATTTATATATTATTAAGGGATGTATATATAAAAATTTTAATAATCAGTAGGATAATAGAGACAAAATTCAGGAGAATGGCTACAACTGCATTAGGAGGAAGAGGAACACAGTGTTAATTTTTTTTGGTATTGAGCTATAATTTACATACTGTTGATGATGATTGTGAGACTTCTGTTCTTATCTTCTTGGTTAAAATAATTTTAACAAGAGACACGGCTGTAGAGGAACAATGGAAAGTAATTTATTGCAAAAGAGAAAGAACACTCTGCATGTTCTGCACATGTACCCCAGAACTTAATGTACAATTAAAAAAAAAAAAGAACACTCTGAAAGCTAAGTGTAAAAAGAAACAGCATAAAGTAATTTAATGCAAAGGTAAAACTCTGAAAGATACACTGTGACAGGTACACCCTCAAAGGTAAGTCAGAGTGGGTTGATCAAGAGTGAGTCAGCAAAGACTGGCTCTGAGGGAACTCTCTTTATGAGAATCTTACATGATTATTCGCTGGGGGTGGGAATAGGTGTGTTCCTAGTAAGCATGTTCTGGGTGGGCCTCTGAGTGCACATGAGCAGTTGCTATACATGTTTGTTCATACATGGCATGTCTCATTACCATCTTAAATCTCCACCCAGGGGTGTGTTTTTTACTATTATAATGAGCAAAGGGTCAGTCTGAGGACAAGTACGGTTAAAATGGACATGCTCTTGTTAGATATAGTAAACCCCAAGTTTCTCTTCAAAGAATCAGTATGTCAGTATGTTCAGCTCTCTTATTCTTTAATTCTTTATTTTAAGGTTTAATTTCCTTGTAGTTCAAGTAAACAACCTACTCCACCAGTTCTAATCAGTAGTTCACATCTGTTCCCCCAGCCCCCAGCTCCGTCCTGACTCATCCTGGTCACCTGCTCCAGTCACCTGCTCTGGTCACCAGCTTTGACCTAGGTCACCCCTGGCTGCCTGCTCTGACCCACCTGTAACTGTCCTTCTTGCCAAAACACCCACCCTGCCATTCCAGCTCAGACCCCTGCTCTCTTTAAAATAGCCAATCAGGTTTAGTCTAGCTTGTGCAGTCTAACCCTAGCCAATAGGGAAGTGACACAGCAGTAGGGGCGACCCTCGTGAGGCATAAGTACCCCTTTTCCTCCCTTGTCCAAATGTGCGATCACCATTGCTCCATCCGTGGAAGTAAACTGCCATGCTGAGAGGATTTATCTTCAAGTGCTATTTCTTCTGCAGCATCGAAATTTTACTTATAACACTCTCTACAGGGAAAAGTCCCCACTGAAGGTAGTTCTTCTTGGATGAGCTTGATTACAATGTGAGGGCTGGGGTTTGTTGTGTTGTTGGTGTGTCCCAATGAACATGGTTACAGGGCTTGTTGTGTTGACAGTGTGGTTGCCATATCCCAAGGATGTGGTCATCTCCTTGACTATCCTGCCTCAGTACCATATAGTTCACTCATTAAAGTGTATAGTTCAGTGTCCTTTAGCATATTCACAGAGTTATGAAACGATTACCACAATCAACTTTAAAACATTCTCATTGCCTAAAAAGAAACACTGAACCTGAATCCCCTAGCTCTTCCATCCCTAATCATTACAACTATGAATTTACTTTATGTCTCTGTATGTTCTCCCATTCTTGACAGTTCATATAAATGGAATCATATGCTATATGGCTTTTGTGACCAGCTTCTTTCACTAATCATGTTTTCAAGCTTCCTCCATATTTTGGCATGTATCAGTACTTCCTTTTTATGGCTGAAGAATATTACATCATATGGATATGCCACATTTTGTTTATCCATTCATCTGTTGATGGACATTTGGGTGCACCACTTTTGGCAATTATGAATAATGCTAAGTATTAGTCAGGGTTCTTCAGAGTAACAGAACCAATAGGAGGTTATCTATCCATCAAGATTTGTAACAAAAAATTAGGTCATGCAGCAATCATAGAGGCTGAGAAGTCCTACATCCGCTGTTTGCAGGCTAGAGACTCTGGAGACTCAGGAAAGGCAATGGTATCATTCAGTCTGAGTCCAAAGGCCTGAGAACCCAGGGAGCCAATAGTGTAAATCCCAGTTTGAGGGCAGGAGAAGATGAGGTGAGCTGCCTCAACACAAGCAGCTAGGCAGAAAAAAAGCGGATGAATTCCTCATCCCTCTGCCTTTGTTCTATTCAAGCCCTCAGCAGATTGATGCTCCCCACCCACATAAGGGAGGGCCATCTGCTTTGTCCATTCCACCAATTCAAATGCTGATCTCATCTGGAAGCACCTCACATGCCCAGAAGTCAAGGAGCATCTGGGCACCCCATGGCCCTGTCGGGTTGACACATAAAATTAACCACCACGGCTACTATGAACATTTGCATACAGGTTTTTGTGGGAAACAGGGCTAATTTAAGATACTAGTTATTTTTTTAAATTATACTTTAAGTTCTGGGGTACATGTGCAGAATGTGCAGGTTTGTTGCATAGGTATACATGTGCCATGGTGGTTTTCTATTTCTTCAACTAGCTTTGTTGGTACAGGAGTGTTTTGTTATTATTTCAAGTGTTTTATACTTATGTTGCAAGTCTTCTACATAGATTTAAGATTTAATAAAACCCTTTATTTATTTATTTATTTTCTGAGATATAGTCTCGCTTTGTCACCCAGGCTGGAGGGTAGTGGCATGATCTCGGCTCACTGCAACCTCCACCTCCCGCGTTCAAGCAAGTCTCGTGTCTCAGCCTCCTGAGTAGCTGGGACTACAGCCACACACCACCATGCCAGGCTAATATTTTTAGTAGAGATGGGATTTCACCATGGTGGCCAGGCTGGTCTTGAACTCCTGTCTCAAGTGATTCACCTTCCTTGGCCTCCCAAAGTGCTGGGATTGCAGGCATCAGCCACTATCCCTGACTGTGGGAAATAGAAAAGTTCCTTTTTAAAGTTTCCTTTCTTGTTAAAGAATAAGTGTGCTAATAACTTTGTTAAGCCCTATCCTATGTAGCTGTTAGATGTACCATGCTTACAAGTAGTAGTGCATTCTATGTCCTTGTACTTCAACCAAGATATCTGTGCTGGACGTGCTCACAGGCATGTCCCGGCTCTCCATTGCTTTTATCTGTTTAGAAAAGTTTTAAGTTGTTAGCCAATCAGGTTTTAGTTTAGATTGTGAGGTCTGGCCTCAGCCAACGGAGATCAGACACAGCAGTAAGGACAACACAAATGTGTAAGGGATAAATTTATGTGTTTTCTTTTGTTCATGGTACTCTTGTAGCATGATGGCTAGCAAGGGTACCCTTCCTGCAGTCCAGGAAGTAAAAAGTGCATTGCTGAAAGATCCTTTGTCGCAGTGCTAATTTTCCTTTGCTGCACTGAGCATCTATTTCCAACAAATTGGCACCCCAGATGGGACTAATTCCCCACCAGAGTGGTCTTCAGCCGAGACCCACCTGGTGTGAGGAATAAATCAACCTGGTCTCTCACCAATGTGGGGGTGGGGAGGGGCCTTCAAACTTTGGTCAAAATTCTAAAGGTTAGGTATATGTAAGTGTGCATACGAGAGAGCAGTGTGAGTGGTTTCTCTCTGCAAAATCTGTAATTGTTTCATATGGTCTAGAAACTGGAGAGAGCAAAGTGAAAGTAAAGAGAGGAGTGAGAGAGACCTCCGAAAGGGCAGGGGGGCATAGTTAGAATCCTCCCCTGGAAAAAGAAAGGCAACAGATAGCCAAGATGGCTCCAGAGGAGCCCCAGTAAAGGCCCCCTAAGGTGGCGGTAGTGGTGCTGGTGGCTGGGTCAGCCACTTGTTGGAGTGGGGCCCAGGGAGGTGGAGGTCACAGGCATACAAAGACCAGGCTGCTCTGAGTGGTAGTGCGCTGCGGGCGCCAGGGCCGGGAGTCAGGAAGCAGCACAGGTGGCACTGGAAGTGGTGAGTGGCCTGCATGCAGATGGCAATGGTGGAGGTTGCCTGCAAGGCCACTGGCTGTGGCCAGGGGTGCCAGAGGCAGCAGCAGAGGCTGGAACAACCTGGTTAAACAGCAGCAGCAGCAGCAGTGAGACGGTCCAAGGTTGTGTGCTGGGAACTTTGTGGGGCAGACAGGCGCGGCACCTGTGCCAGCAGGGGAGAAGACAAGTAGTGCAGCCCATGGCAAGCCCCACTCCGACCAGCAAAATATAAAAAGGAAAGTTGAGGTATGTCAAAAAATCATAAAAGTAAGTGTGTGTGAAAGAGAGAGAGAGAGAGAGAGAGAGACAGGAAGTAAAACTAAAGAAAAAAAATAGTGTAAAGAGAAAAGAGAGAGAAGCTTTTTCTTTTAAAAACTCAGGCAGAACAACTAAGTCAAGGCGTGTTAAAAAAGTGTAAACAAGAAAATTATAAAGTAAAAGAGGAGGGAATTGTTGGAAGTAGAAAAGTTCCTTTTTAAAGTTTCCTTTCCTGTTAAAGAATAAATGTGCTGATAACTTTGTTAAGCCCTATCCTATGTAGCTGTTAGACATGCCATGCTTAGAGGCACATAGTACATTCTATGTCCTTGTACTTTAACCAAGATATCTGTGTTGGACGTGCTCACAGGCATGTCCCAGCTCTCCATTGCTTTTACCTGTTTAGAAAAGTTTTAAGTTGTTAGCCAATCGGGTTTCAGTTTAGACTGTGAGGTCTGGCTCCAGCCAACAGAGATCAGATACAGCAGTAAGGAGGACCCCAAATACATAAGGGAAAAATTTGTGTGTTTTCTTCTGTTCATTGTACTCTCGTAGCACAATGGCTAGCGAGGGTACCCTTCCTGCAGTCCAGGAAGTAAAAAGTACATTACTGCAAGATCCTTTGTCTAAGTGCTTATTTTTCTTTGTGGCACTGAGCATCTATTTCCAACACCACCAAAGCCCATTAAAATTATTTGTAGTCCAAGATATTCCTGGCATATACATAGAAAGATAACATTGCCTCTAGAAAGGGGAACTGGGTGGCTGGGGGCTGGAGGTGGGGAGAATGGAGGCTTATCTTTCCTTTTATAGCCTTTTATAAAATTAAAAAAATATATAAAGAGTATATGTGAACAAAAATGAAAGTATTCCAGGCTGTAGCCCTAGAGCTCATCAGCAAGCTGGGTGTGGGATCTGCCCTACCCTGTTCTCTGTCAGTAGAACTTTGACACCTTTCCTGCTCAGCGTTGACAGTAGGGAGACAGCAGAATTCTGAGTCCACCGGCCCTTGATTTGTAGACTCTCCTTTCCTGTGGCTCCAGGAACTGATTTTCTGACAGCTTGGATTTGGTGAAAAGCCACAAGTCCCAGTGCGAGTACAGTGATGTTCCTTCCCACCTGCACCCTGCACGGTCTGCTTGGTCACTGTGCCAACCTACCTGAGATCCCTTCAGCAGACAGCACGCGGAAGTCCTCCTGCTCAGGGAAACGGGTGTGATATTGATGCAAGGGCAGTGCATGCATAGGACGAACTGAGGTTGCCAGGCTGGAGGTCAGCCACTCAAAAGATGATCGGCAAGCCCAAGTGGGGACTGGCCCAGAGGAGAAAATTAGCTAAGCCAACCCCACTGTCTCCCTCCAGGAGGAATACTTTGGAGATTGTCTCACTGAAACTCAGAGGAGAATGGAGTGGAGGTGCTGAGGGAGGCACCATGGGAGCAAGACCGTGTGGGCTAAGGGAGTAGCTGGTCATGCGGAGCTGCTGTGGCTCCCAAAGTTTTCCAGTTCTGGCTCCAGTCCATCTGCATCCCCACACTGAAGCTCTTTGTTTGTTTGTTTGTTTATAGCCTGAAGAAGGTAAGTTACTGGTCCTTGCTTTCCTGCCCCCCATGCCCCACTGTGAGAATGCTCAGCTCCCCCCAGCCCCACCCGCTCCTTCCTGTCCAGTTTGCTCAGGACCCAACAGCTATATGTCGATGTCAGAAGATATACTGATTTGGAGGTTGTGGGGATAAGCATGCAGGTGCCTCAAAGAAGCAGCCTCTACATATCCAATAATGGGTTTTGGTTTCCATTTGGTACAGAATGAGTGTTTCTGAACTGCGGGTGAGAGGCAGAAAGGGGAGTGGCTTTTTTTTTGGTTTTATATTTTTGAGATGGAGTCTCGCTCCATCGCCCGGTCTGGAGTGCAGTGACGCGATCTCAGCTCACTGCAACCTCCGCCTCCCGGGTTCAAACCATTCTCCAGCCTCAGCCTCCCAAGTAGCTGGGATTATAGGCATGCACCACCACGTCCAGCTAATTTTTGTATTTTTAGTAGAGATGGGGCTTCACCATGTTGGCCAGACTGATCTTGAACTCCTGACCTCCACCCGCCTCAACCTCCCAAAGTGCTGGGATTACAGGCATGAGCAACTGCATCTGGCCTGGAGTGGTTTCTTTCTATACTGCTGTCCAAGCAGGCTCATCCTGTTTCCAGGGTCCGGGAATGTGCCTCCAATAATATGGTTTGCCTAGGGCCATTTGCCTAGGGTTTGAGGTTGGTAGAAATGTTTGCACGTCCCGGCAATGATCATTCTCAATTTGGAGGCATGAGTCTCAGTCTCTCTGGGGCTCCTCTCTCTTTTTTGAAATTTTTCCCCCATGGTCTCCATCTCTCCATCCTGCCTTGCCCCGGAACCCACTGGATCGTGCTTGTTCCACCTGAAACTTGGTGATTATCAACTGTGCCCCTGACTACACTGCCACCAAGTCCTTCTCCATCTATATCATGAGCTCTGATTCCTCTTGCGTCTGGTTGATATTCACACCTCTTTTCCTACTTGATATGTGCCCTGCCCCTTGTTTGAAGACAGGGAACATTTTACACGAACCTTGATCTTGTTTGCTTGGGCTGGGTCACGGGGAAAGCGAAACTCAGACCTAATTTAAGGCTGGACACATAGTCAGCAAGACACAAGACAGCATCTTGACGGAAGGATGGCTTCGGTAAGTCCTCAGAAGGGTTTTAAAGCTTTTCTTTGAGTAGCAACCACCCTGTTAGTGGTGATTATGTGTGTCCTCCTTGTTGGTCTATAGCTCTGGCACAGAGGGCACATGGGCACACACCGAGGCCTGGGGATCTGGCTCTCTCAGACACAGTGGGAAGGAACCATGGTGCTGGGTTATAAGCCCGGAGGCTCCCCAGCCTCAGCTGCTGCGTGAGGTCTGCTTCCACTGAGGCCAACGTTTGGGTTTGTGCTTTTCGAATCCCTCCTGTGGCCACACTCCCAGCGGCTATGTTGAGCCTCCCGAAGGCAGCAGTGGTGGACTCAGGGAGAGCAGCCTTTGGTTCACCGTGCAGGCCACCTCCTCCGTCACACCGTTCTCAATGGGTGGGACGAACTGGGGAGGGAGGGTCCAGGGCAAGGACTCCCACTGTGTGGGTGGCGATGGGGGCTGCCAGAAAGGGCTCTGTCTCCCTCACCTCCAGGCAGGGCCAGTCCCTCTATGTTCCCTCCTTCCCTCCAATCCCTTCTTAGTTTCCTTCTTCCTTCAGACCCAATAGCAGCCTCATTTCCTGAGTGCTTGGGGGTCCAGACACCATGCTAAACACTTTTATTTAATCCACATCAGGTAGTGAATAAGCAATCCTATGAAGTAGGCATAACTACTGCCAACTTCACAGATGGGGGGAATGATAGTCTGATAAGTATTAGAGGGGAGTGCCCAAAACGCAGGGAGGGAATTTGAGCTAAGGGGGATCTGACTCTAAAGCTTCAACTTAAAAAAGAAAGAATGTCTTTAATTCCATGAGGAACATGTGAGCACATTCACCTTGTTTGAAAAACCAAAACTCTAGCCTGGGGAACATAGTGAGACCCCATATCTACAAAAAATACTAAAATTAGCCAGGCTTAATGGTATGTGCCTATTGTCCTAGCTACTTGGGAGGCTGAGGTGGGAGGATCGTTTGAGCTGGGGAGGTTGAGGCTGCCTGCAGTGAGCTGTGATAGTGCCATTGCACTCCAGCCTGGGTGACAGAGTGAGATCATGTCTCAAAAAAAGCCAAAAATCAAAACCAAAACCAAAACTATGAGCATAAAAGCTAACGTCCCCTCTGGCCATCCTCCCCAGCTGTGTAGCCTTTCCCCTCTGTACAGCCTGGTGTGTGCTCGTCCAAGTATTTTTCTATGCTTTTGCAGACACATATGACTACCTTACAAGTACTGGTTTGTAGCTTTGGGGTTTGTTGTATTTTTTTTTTTTTTTTTTTGAGACAGAGTCTCTCACTATCACCAGGCTGGAGTGCAGTGGTGCGATCTCTGCTCACCGCACCCTCTGCCTCTCAGGTTCAAGCAATTCTCCTGCCTCAGCCTCCCAAGTAGCTGAGATTACAGGTGTGCACCACCACACCCAGCTAATTTTTGTATTTTTGGTAGAGATGGGGTATGGCCATTTTGGTCAGGCTGGTCTCGAACACCTGACCTTGTGGTCTGCCTGCCTCAGCTTCCCAAAGTGCTGGGATTACAGGTGTGAGTCACTGCGCCCAGCCTGTTGTAGTTTTAAATTGCATTCCCTGAGGACAATTCAGTTAGGAAATGTTTGAATCTTTTGCTTTATTTGCCAGCTTTTGGAATAATGTGGTAATTCTTTTCTGTCTTCCAAAGATGCCTACTGTGTTTTAAAAATATCCTTATGAACACATGGGTTTTAACATATTTGATGTATTTCAGTCTATGTACGGTTATTATTATTATTTTTTGTGGCTCAAATTGTCCCTTCTTTGGTCAAGTTGACTCTTGACCCCTCTAGTCAAAGGCTTTACTTTTTTTTTTAATTTCAAGGTTTCTGTGGTGAACAGGTGGTGTTTGGTTACATAGATAAGTTCTTTTGTGGTGATTTCTGAGATTTTGGTGCACTTATATGAATAAGTTATTTAGTGGTGATTTCTGAGATTTTAGTACACAATCTGAGCAGTGTACTCCGTACTCAATTTGTGGTCTTTTTTTTTTGAGATGGAGTGTCACTCTATCGCTCAGGCTGGAGTGCAGTGGCACCATCTCGACTCAAGCTGCCACCTCTGCCTTCCGGGTTCAAGCCATTCTCATGCCTCAGCCTCCTGAGTAGCTGGATTACTGGCACCCACCACCACACTCAGATATTTTTAGTATTTTTAGTAGAGATGGGTTTCTACCATGTTGGCCAGGCTGGTCTCAAACTTCTGACCTCAGGTGATCCGCCTACCCCGGCCTCCCAAAGTGCTGGGATTACAAGTGCAGGCCACCATGCTCAGTTACAGTGTGTAGTCTTTTATCCCTCACCTCCTCCCACCCTTTTCCCTGAGTCCCCAAAGTCTGTTGCGTGATTCTTACGCCTTTGTGTCCTCATAGCTTAGTTCCCACTTATGAGTGAGAACATATGTCTGGTTTTCCACTCCTGAGTTAGTCCACTTAGAATAATAGTCTCCAATTCCATCCGAGTTGCTGCAAGTGAAAGGCTTTACTTTTAACTATAGCTCCTCACTAGACTTCCAGTTGGCTGTCACCCTCACCGCTTTCAGCAGCAGTTCAACTCCTCTGTGCCCTGACTCAGCTGAGTTACGGGTAGGATGGGTGCCAGCTGGCACCAGAGCACACCAGAAACAGAACTCATGTGTCAAGGGCTGTCTCCCATTCTGGGTGTGGCCAGGGCAACATTCCTCCCACCCACGCACCCTCCAGATGGACACTACCATACCGCCAACTCTAACCACACCCTGCCATCCCTTGCTTTAATCTTAGCCTGGAGCTTAGACTTCAGCTGCCCTGGGCTTGCCTAGGACATTCTGGAATGGTTAAGGGCATTAATGTTGGAAACATTCAGCCCTACACTTCACTTCTGCTCTTCTACTCACTAGACGAGTTACCTGACCTTCCTGAGACTCCATGTGCTCACCTGTCAAGTGGGGGTAATGATAGTTTTTAACCAAAGGAGTGGTGTATAATGTGGGTCGAGTGTCCGACTGCCTCTGACATGTTGGGCCTTGCAAGTCAGAGCTCTATAGCTCGTAGGAATCACCTGGGCTTGGGCTCATGGCAGGTGGCCTTTACAGAGGCGTTTTAGGCTTCCTTGGGAATCATGCAGTCACTTGCTGACAAAAACATACTCCATGCACAAAATGCGCTCACATCCAGCCTGTGCACCTCACTCCATCACACCTCTGTGCTGCAGTTCATCAAAATGTCCCTCAAAGGTACTCTCTTCATCTCCTCTTTGTTTCCTGAAGAGCAACCTTTCCAGTACTGCAACCCCAGTAAATGAAGGGGCTTCTTACCCATGCGAGGAGAGCTCCCTCCTTCCTGTTTCCTGCAGGGGATGAGCACAGGGAATCTGCAGGCTGGGCTGGGGCTCCTTGCAGGTCAGGCCCTAGAATGTTTCCTGCAGATGGCTCACCTCTGCCTGTCTCTGGGTGTTCTCTTGCAGTCCAGACAAAGACAAAGACCAAGACCGAGACTTGGAGACCTGATTGAGATTTTTCGCTTTGGCTATGAGCACTGGGCCATCTATGTGGGAGATGGCTATGTGGTCCATCTGGCTCCCTGTAAGTAAGGATGGGTTCTCTTTTTAAGTACAAGGATTGAGATCAAGAATGTGAAGAGATGCACAATTATGTAATTGTCCTTATTTCAGGGTCTAGCAGAGTAGGCACTCAATACATAATGCTGAATGAATCGTGCTTTTTCCTGCTAGATGTGGCAACTGCTATTTTCCTTTTGCAGTAAGTTGGTGGAGAGATTATTGACCTTTATTCCATTATAGAGTGGGATTCAGTCCGAACCAACTCATTGTACTTGGTGAGCATCCCTCCACGGGATCTCGTATGTATTTGTTGTTCTGAAGGTACAAACAAGAGGAAGAAGCAGTTACTTTCTTTGGATAGCTTACAACCGACTGCATAGTATAACAGAAGGGGCACAAAGGACTCCTAACTCAACAGTACCAGTTTGGAATCATGGCTCCTCTGTTTACTGACTGTGTGCCTTGGGCATGTGGCTTCATGTCACTAAGTTCAGCTGCACTTTCTACAGAGCAGGGATAAGAATCCCTATGTCCCAGCTCATGGAGGGAGGAAATGAAGGAATGTACAGGAAAGCACTGGTGCAGAGGCTGGCCAGGGGCTAAAGCAACCTCCCTTTCCATCTGAAGCATCATGGCACCAAAGAAAATGACAAAATACTGGAAACTACTCAAGTGCAAGACACCAGGGGATTAGTCAAGTAGAACAGACATACTTGCATATAATGGAATGCTATACAGCCATTAAAATAGTTGCACAGCAGGTGTATATATACACACATCTACATATGCACACATAGATGTATATCTATCTACATAGATGTATATATACACACAATTATATAGATGTATATCTATTTACATGTATAGATGTATATATACACACAAGTATATAGATGTATATCTATCTCCATCTATAGATGCTCTGAGTTTCACTTTCCCTGTGACCCAGCCCAGGTCTGTGTGTGTATTTGTACACATACAGATTTAATTCTTATAGAGATTGTCATGATGAATCAGCAGCTGCTGACAAATGTTTAAGATTCTTGAGAGAATACGGTGCATAAGGCATATTATCAATATGACCAATAGGAAGATATGTATATGTACACACACAGACCTGGGCTGGGTCACAGGGAAAGTGAAACTCAGAGCATCTATAGATGGAGATATATATACGACTCTGTTTCAAGAGTTGTAGAAATACTGATATATATGTGTTTATACTTATATACGTGTGTATGTGTATATATATATATACACGTGTGTATATATGTACATACACAGGTATGTCTATATATAGATGTGTATATAAATGAAATAAAATCAAGCTAGAGAAATTTAAAAGGTTTGTTGTACAAACAAAAGAACAGTTCTCGAATTCAGACTGAACTAAAATGGCAAGAAGCTTAGCTCACAGCAATGATAGCTCAGTTTATAAAGTTATAGAAGTGAGGAAGTACATTGTTTTCTGTTGTGGTGTGGTGGTGCACACCTGTAGTCCCAGCTACTTGGGAGGCTGAGGCATGAGAATCACTTGAACCTGGGATGGAGAGGTTGCAGTGAGCCAAGATCACACCACTGCACTTCAGCCTGGGTGACAGAGCGAGACTCTGTCTCAAAAAAAAAAAAGAACGGAGAGGCCGGGCTAGGTGTGGTGGCACACACCTGTAATCCTAGTACTTTGGGAGGCCAAGGCGGGCAGATCACAAGGTCAGAAGTTCAAGACCAGCCTGACCAATATGGTGAAACCCCATCTCTATAAAAAAGAAAAGAATGGAGGGGCCAATAAAGAATAATTTGGGCTCTTGGACTTGCAATATCCTGCAAGTGTGAGGAATCCTCTGAGTTGTTTTTCAGTTATAAATCAAGGATAATTTTGGTTATTTATTCTTTCTGGTTACAGAAATATTGCTTTTTTAGATAGATTATAACCTAGATAACAAACCGTCTCTTATGAAAGTTGAAGCTTATCTTGAGAGATCTTATACCCTTTATAAGCTAGTTGTTACAGGAGATACATTGAATAAATTTCTGAGTTTTCTCTTTAGATGAGGAACACAGAAACAAATCATCTACCTATTGCATTTCTGGGATATTTCAGAGGTTTTAAATTTTTATGTAAAACTTGTGAAAAGTATAAGGGAGCCTCAGTAATACTATCTAAGTATACTATTGACTTCTCCAAGTAAAATTTAAGAAAGATTGACTTTCTCCGTCTACTGGGCTGCAAAAGGAAGCAGAGCATATGTCCACAATGTTGATGTGAAGATAGCTTGTTTTGTTTATGGTTACAGCTAGCACTTTGGGGAAATCAGAAGAATTTTAAGTTTTTCATTACATGGTTATGAGTGGTCTAGGACTATTCAACTATGGCTTCCATTTCAGTTTCTCTTTAAGTGTGTGTGTGTGTGTGTGTGTGTGTGTGTGTATGTGTAAGTTTGAATATATATATTCAAATTTAAAAAAATTAAACTTATTTTAGAATAATTTACAAATAGTAAAATTTATCCTTTTTTTTTTATGATGGAGTTTCGCTCTTCTTGCCCAAGCTGGAGTGCAGTGGCGTGACCTCAGCTCACTGCAATCTCTGCCTCTGGGTTCAAGTGATTCTCCTGCCTCAGCCTCCCAAGTAGCTGGGATTACAGATGCCTGCCACCACGCCCAGCTAATTTTTTGTATTTTTAGTAGAGATGGTGTTTTGCCATGTTAACCAGGCTGGTCATGAACTCCTGACCTCAGGTGATCTGCCCACCTTGGCTTCCCAAAGTGCTGGGATTACAGGTATGAGCCACCACGCTCGGCCAAATTTATCCTTTTTAGTATGCAATTCTATGAGTTTTGACAAATGCATATGACTATGTAACCATCACCATAATCTAGTTATAGAAGAATTCCCTAATGTTCTCTGTTCAGCTGAACCCATGGTTGGAATGGCCCCAAAAGTGGTGTCAGGGGAGTTTCTTCAGGGAACTGCCCCCCAAAATCCTGAGATGGGGCCAGTTTGGATTCCAAAGAAAGAAGCACTAAATGCCAGGCTGATCAATCCAAAGCGTTTATTAGGGGAACTTAGATGCAGAGGGCTGGAGTCCTCTCATTGGACAGCAAGACAGTAGAAGGTCTACCCAGGAACGTCTGGAACAAGGGGGTTGGATTATGAGGTTTACGTGAGGGTTTAAAGAATTTGGTTCAAAGCTGGGGCTCATTTCTATGTGCTTAGCAATGTATTTGCTCTTTCAGTGTTTCATGCAATAACCTAAACAACTTTATCAGTGCCTGGGAATGAATGTTAAAAGCTCCAGCTTGGGTTCAAGCCTGCAGAGGGCAACATGCAGCTAGCCGGGTCACAGAGTGTCAAGGCATTCTGTGTTAGTCAGGACAAAGAAAGAAAGTGGGGGAAAATTGGGGGACACTACACCTCATCCCCCTAAAATTCCCCCATGCCCTTTTTTTGTCGACCTCCATACATCCACTCATAACTCTAGCTCCTGGCAAGCTATGGTCTTTTCTCTGTTCCTATAGTTTTGCCTTTTCCAGAATGTCATATAACTGAAACCATACAGAATGCAGCCTTTTGTGTCCAGTTACTTTAACTTAACATAATGCATTTGAGGTTGATGTATGTTGTGGCATGCGTCAGTACTTTGTTCCTTTTTATTGCTGAATAGTATTCCATTGTACGGATATACCATCATTTATTTATCCATTCACCAGCTGAAGGACATTTGGGCGATTTTCAGTTTTTGATAATAATCATTAGAGTCACTATAAATATTCCCATATAGGGTTTTTGTGTGTGTGTGTGTATGTGTGAACATAGATTTTTATTTCTTCTGGGTAAATACCTAGGAATGGGATTGTTGGGTCATGTGGTAAGTGAATATTTAGTTTAATAAGAAACTGCCAAACTGTTGTCCAAATTACCTCACCAGCAATATAGGAAAGGGCGCTGTCTATTGGGGAGGAGGAAGAAACCCATCCCAGAGCTGAGAGACTGAGGGGCAGGAATGGGAGAGTGAGAGGAAAAGGGGACAGAGAGAGGTGTGGGGAGTCTGACCGGTGGAAATAGGGGGAGAGATGTGGAAGGACTAGGGGTGGAGATGGGAAGACTAAGGAGTAGAAAACAGAAACTTAGAAGCCAAGAAGGGGAGACATTGGGTTAGGGGATATTAAGGGGTAGAGATGTAGGAGACTGTATTTTTCTCATGAAAAAGAAAAGGCTGGGCGTGGTGGCTCACACTTGTAATCCCAGCACTTTGGGAGGCCGAGGTGGGCGGATCACCTGTCGGGAGTTCGAGAACAGCCTGACTAACATGGAGAAACCCTGTCTCTACTAAAAAAAAAAAAAAAAAAAAGATTAGCCAGGCATGGTGGTGCATGCCTGTAATCCCAGCTACTTGGGAGGCTGAGGCAGGAGAATTGCTTGAACCCGGGAGGTGGAGGTTGTGGTGAGCTGAGATCACGCCATTGCACTCCAGCCTGGGCAACAAGAACGAGACTCTGTCTCAAAAAAAAAAAAAAAAAAAAGAATAAATTATTGGTGATATATTTTTATACCTGTATTAATTCTGTTTCTTCCAGCTTCCCTTCTTTTTAGGGTCTCCAGTCTGTCCAGGAAGACTGGGTGCGGACTCCTCTGTTTCTCTCCTTGGCAGAGGATCTCTCTGGCCCCCATTCCTGCTCCTGTAGCTGGAGTGAGCTGGGACCAAGACATTTATTTAAATGTCCTTTTGAAAAGAAAATAAAATCAGTAAAGGAAAGTGTGAATACACACGTAAGTTTGGAAGCTGGTTGTTAGCTAAACTGGCTGTTAAGAGACTGACATTACAACAAGCTTTCTCTAAGCTGGGCTGCTTCTAGCAGGGTCCATTGTAGCCCCCTGGGTCCATCTGGCCCTCCCTGAGGGTTCTGGGTGCCATCACTTGGCCACTGTTTCATTCCAGCTTCCCAGAAGGCTGGGGTCCCCTTTAGAGGCCAATTGGAGAATTTAGAGCTGGAGGGCATGGACATCCCCTGGCCTAGTTCCTCTAATTTGAAAATGATGAAACCAGGGTCCCAAGATGTGAAGGGCTTTGTTTGAAGGCACACAGTAAGAGAGCCAGGGCCAGGACCTGGGGGAGCCCTGGATTCCCGTGACAGGCTTCTGTCTTGTTCAGCTGTTTCCTTTCCTACTGTTTCAAAATGCCACCCTTGCCTACTGGGGCTCCCATGGCACTGGCTCAGGGCAATGGAGTGACAATTTCTTTTCTTTACCTTTTTGGAGACAAGGTCTCACTCTGCTGCCCAGGCTGGAGTATAGTGGCATAATCATAGCTCACTGCAACCTGTAATTTCTGAGCTAAAGCAATCTTCCCACTTTGCCTCTGGGTAGCTAGAATTATAGGTATGTGCTGCCATGCCCAACTAATTTTTTAATTTTAATTTTTAGAGATAGGAGTCTTACTATATTGCCCAGTCTGGTCTCCAGCTCCCAGCCTCAAGTGTTCCTCCCACCTTGGCCTCCCAAAGTGCCTAGATTACAGGCACCTGGCCTGGAGTGACTTTTTCTAAGCCACAAGCTAGTGAGGGGCAGTTGAGACTATGGCCTGGGGCTCTTCTGCCTTCTCTTTTTGCCCTGTACCACTCTGCCTTGACCATTGACTCTTTCAGGGACATTTGAACTCATGTGGTTCTTTAGAACTCAGGTTCTTTACTTTAGAAATGAGAAAACCAGAGCCTAGGGACCCATAGTGACTTCTCCAAATTCACCCAGGCGTGGGTTTGCCCTGTTTTCAAGTTTGAGACCAGGCAGGATGGACGGGTCCTTTCACAGCTCATCCTTCTTGATGGTGCTTGGGGCAGTCAGGCTGCTGGGCTTGGAGCCAGCTCTGAGCTCCACAGGCCCTGCCCAAGACCGAACTCACTGTTTGCACAGGTGAAATTGCTGGAGCTGTTGCGGCCAGTGTCCTGTCTGAACTGACCAACAAAGCTATGGTGAAGAAGGAACTGCTGTCTGCGGTGGCTGGGAGAGACAACTACCGGGTCAATAACAAACATGATGACAGATGGAAGCCACTGCCCATCAACAAGATCATCAAGGAAGCAGAGGAGTTGGTGGGGAAGGAGTGTCACTATTCGCTGACCAGTGACAACTGCGAGCACTTCGTGAACAAGCTGCGCCATGGGATCTCCTGCAGTGACCAGGTGCATCCTCAGCCTGTATCCCCTTCCCAGCAGCCAGGCCACTCCCTCAGCTGCCAGAGGCTGGGTGCCTGCTGGGGCCAGGGTGGGATGGAAATAGATATGAGCAAGACAAATTCACAGATATGAAACCCCCGCCCTTGAGGTTTCATGTGGAGATAGGCAAGTTGGCAATGTAGACCAGTGCAGGGGGCTGAGGGGAGTGGCCACAGAAGGGAGTCACAGCCTGAAATGGCCCTCCACAGCCCTAGAGTCGGGTTTTATAATCCCCACTTTACAGATGGGGAAACTGAGGCTCACAGTGCTTAAGTAACTTGTCCAAATTCACTAAACTCCTAGTTATTGAGTCTCTAGTACATATCAGCCATGGTGAAGTGGAGGCAGTTAAACCCACATGTGTTCTCTGCAAGGGACCTGATCAAGGAAGGCTTTGCAGAAGAGGTACCACCCGAGCACAGCCTGATTTAATTATTTTGATTTCTGAAACAAAATGAGCTGGAGATTACCAGGGAATGGGGGCAATAAGGAGTGTAGCAGAGGGAACAGCGTGAGACAGGGAGGGGAAAAGCCCAGGTCGTGTTGGGCAATTTTTTTCTGTAAAGGGCCAGATAGTAAATATTTTAGATTTTGTGGGCCAGGTGGTCTCTGTCTTATTACTCTGCTGCTATAGCTTTGCCACACAAAAGCAGCCACAGACAGGTAAGGCTGTCTTCCAGTAAGTGTATTGTTTATTTATTTATATTTTTTATTTATTTTTTTTTTGAGAGGGAGTCTTGCTCTGTTGCCAGGCTGAAATGCAGTGGCATGATCTTGCCTCACTGCAACCTCCGCCTCCAGGTTGAAATGATTCTACTGCCTCAGCCTCCCGAGTAGCTGGGACTATAGGTGAACATCACCGTTTCCGGCTAATTTTTTGTATTTTAGTAGAAATGGGGTTTCACCACGTTGGCCAGGATGGTCTCAATCTCTTGACCTCAAGATCTGCCTACCTTGGCCTCCCAAAGTGCTGGGATTACAGGTGTGAGCCACCGTGCCCGGCCATGTATTATTTATTTTTTACAAAAATAGTTTGCAGGTTGGATTTGACCCATGGGCCATAGTTGGCCACCTTCTGGTCTAAGATAACTTTAAATTTATTATTTTTTTTGATACAGGGTCTTACTCTGTCACCCAGGCTGCAGTGTATCACGTGGAGTTTGATCATGGCTCACTGCAGCCACTCCTGGGCTCAAGTAATCCTCTCACCTTAGTCTCCTGAGTGACTGGGACTACAGGCATGTGCCACCATGCCTGGCTAACTTTTGTATTTTTCTGTAGAGATGAGGTTTTGCCATGTTTCTCAGGCTGGTCTCCAACTCCTGGGTTCAAGAGATCTGCTTGACTCGGCCTCCCTTGGGATTACAGGCATGAGCCACCACACCCAGTCCAAGTCAACTTAGAAAACCACGTATCCCTCATACGTTCTTAGGTGACATCAAACACTTAAAAAAATCATAAATGTAAAAAATTTGTCAAGGGAAGGATGGAATTTTTGGTATATTGCGTATTACATATTTGTGTACATATTTTCTTCAGAATCTTGGAGTTGCACTTTTAGCTCATTTGGTTAGGGACAAATGTCTTCCATGTAGTTTAAATAGCCAAGCCAGGTGTTATTGTCAAGCCAACCAGCCTAATCAGGCTTATCTTGATGCTCAGAAAAAAACTTGACAAGTTTTCAATTCAAATGAGCATGTTAACGCACTGTTCCATGACAAACATCTCAGTGTAGCATTCTCATTCTAAAGTAGTAGCAAGGTAAGGCGGGAGCCTCGATATGGCTGCACATTCCTTTCTGAAGCTCTCTCTGTTTAGGAGCAATGCATTCTGGAATCCTCCCTTCCTGGTGTCTAGGAGTGTTTACGCCTTAGCCTATGCACCATAGATTCAGGGTGCCGGAGGATTTAGCTCTTCCATTGTAAGATAGGAGAAGGAGAGGTGATAAAAAAGGGAGATGGGCAAGGAAAATCCACACCTTCTGGAAACAGGTGCCCCAGGAGGGAGCTCAGGCTATTAACTGAGAGCCTGCCAGGCTGTTCTGGGCACTGGGGCATGGTGGGACATGCTCTGGTGCTTGGCAGAAACCCTGCTGGTGGGCTCTCTCCTCTGTTGAGTTGAGGAGGGTAGACCTGTCTCTGGACGGGAGGGGTGTCAGAAGCGGGTTGGGGGTGGGCTGCCTTATCATGCATCTTAAAGCACTTCTACAGGCTGTGCAGAAGCCACAAAGTCAATCTGGAAGACCCTAATTTTAGGAAGTGGTTGGCCCTCTGCTGTGCTTCTGAGGAGTCAGAACTCAAGCAAATGGGGAAGACTCAGGGAAGGCAGTTTCCTCTTTTCTTTTCTTTCTTTCTTTTTTTTTTTTTTTTTTGAGACGGAGTTTTGCTTTTGTTGCCCAGGCTGGAGTGTAATGGCGTGATCTCGGCTCACTGCAACCTCTGCCTCCTGGGTGCAAGCGATTCTCCTGCCTCAGTCTCCTGAATAGCTGGGATTACAGGTCTGCGCCACCATGACAGGCTAATTTTTTGTATTTTTAGAGATGGGGTTTCTCCATGTTGATCAGGCTGGTCCTGAACTCCTGACCTGAGGGGATCCGCCCACCTTGGCCTCCCAAAGTGCTGGGATTACAGGCGTGAGCCACCACGACTGGCCGAGGCAGTTTTATTTAGTTTGTCTCTTGTCCTAGTGCCTCTCTTGTTGAACCTCATCTGCTGCAGGTCACCCATTCACTTGCCTTTCTTTCTTCCTCTCCTTCCTTCCTTCTCTTCTGACTGTCTGGAAAGATCTCCTCTGTCTGTCTGTAGCTCTTGCTCTGTAAGAAAATGGGCTTGTGAGAACGGCAGAACTCTCGATACACAACAACCCCATCTAGCCCCTGCTCTCATAGATGCCCAAGCTCTAGCACTACTTCTAGCAAAATAAGGCTGTGCACATAGGATGACCACAGCCCCCTGATAAATGCCTGCCTAAGAAAGCTCTCTGCTGCCAGGAGAATTTACCATTTGTTCTAGCCAACACCTGACAAAGACCCTCCTCTGTCCCTTTGAAATGTAGATACACTCATTTCTTGGTATCCATGGGTGGAGGTGATTGATTCCAGGACCCCCTGAGGATACCAAAATCATGGATGCTTAAGCCCCTTGTATAAAATGGTATGATATTTGTGTATAACCTGTGCACATCCTCCCATATACTTATTTTATTTCAGAGACAGGGTTTCACTCTGTCACCCAGGATGGAGTGCAGTGGTGCTCCACTGAAATATAATCTTGGCTCACTGCAGCCTTGACCTTCCTGGGCTCAGGTGATCCTCCCACCTCAGCCTTCTAAGTAGATGAGACTCCTGGCATAGACCACCACACCCGGCGAATTTTTGTGTGTGTGTTTTTTATTTTGTAGCAATGGGGTTTCACCATGCTGCCCAGACTGGTCTCAAACTCCTGGGCTCAAATGATTCACCTGCCTTGGCCTCCCAAATTATGAGTGAGCCACTCATAGTTACTTGTAATACTCAATGCAATGTAAATGCTATGTAAATAGTTATAATGTATTTTTAAAATGTATATTATTTTTCGTTGTTCTTTTAAAAAATTTTTTTTCCAAATGTTTTCAATTCCAATGTGGAATCCATGGAAATGGAAGGCTGAATGTCAATCCCTTACAACTCAGAAGTGTCTTTCTCAAGGACCTGAGAGCGATTCTTTGAAATATAATAATCAGGAAGGATAGAGCCTCTGTCCCTGGTCTCTGTGGGAGGGTAGAATCCTAACTTTGATAATTGCCAGCTAGTAGACACAGCTGGCCTCATCACATATTCAATATTTCAACTCCCTGACTCTACTGAGCCCTTGCTCACCCCTCTCCCTAGTCCCCCATCTCCCTTTAAAATGTCAGTCACCTCTGCACAAATTGGGATGGAGCTCAGCTCTTTCCCTGCTGTCAGTAGAGACTGAATGAAATCTGTTTTTGCTGTTTTGTTATGTCTGGCTTTATCTTTGACACTTGGAAACAATTCTGAGTGTGTTTGAATAAAATGCTTCTTTTTTTCCCCTTTTCTTTTCCCCAGTCACTTACATGCTTCAAATCCAATGATACTCCCCAGAAATCTGCTGTTTGGTCACTGGTTTAAATATTTGCTTCCCTGGCTGTGAAGGGCTTAAGTGCCCCTCTTGGGAAGTCAGGCAGATCTGAGCCTCGCCACTTGTCAGCTGTGTGGCTTTGCATGAATTCTTTTTTTTTTTTTTTTGAGATGGAGTCTTACTCTGTCATCCAGGTTGGAGTGCAGTGGCATGATCTCGGCTCAATGCAACCTCCACCTCCTGGGTTAAAGTGATTCTCCTGCCTCAGTCTCCCAGGTAGCTGAGATTACAAGCACCTGCCACCACACCCAGCTAATTTTTGTTTTTTTTTTAGTAGAGATGGGTTCTCACTATGTTGGTCAGCCTGGTCTCGAACTCCTGACCTCAGATGATCCACCCGCGTCAGCCTCCCAAAGTGCTGGGATTACAGGCATGGGCCACCGCGCCCAGCCTTTGCATGAGTTCTTTACACTGTCTATCTTCAATCTTCTCCTCTGGAAAGTGGGAATTCGAATGACTACTTCCTAGGGTTGTCAGGCTGATTTAAAAAATACTGGGCCTGGAGAGTTCTAGCACAGTGCTGATATCTAGAAGGCAGCCATTCTCACAGTCTTCACCTCCACTCCCCACCCCGTGTCATTTCCCCCAGTCCCTCCTGTGCTGGTATCTCAGAGACAGTGGTGCAGGCAGGGGTGGGCCCACGGGATCGCAGCAGGTTGTCTCAGCTAGCTCCCAACAGCTGTGCTGAGTTGCACCAACCCTCAGGGTTCAGCCTCACATCTCTGGGGGTTTTTTTTTCTTTTTCTTTTTTTTCTTTTTTTTATTTTTTATTTTATTTTTTTATTTTTTTTTATTTTTTTGAAAGAAAGGAAAAGAGAGGATAGAAAGTGAGAGTGAAAGAAAGAAAAGAAAAGAAAAAAAAGAATGTACGAGAGAAAGAAAGAGGAAGAAAAAGAGGGAGAGAGAACAGGATTCTTGTTCTACTGCCC